>PVIY010058070.1:0-12614 GCA_004026745.1 Myrmecophaga tridactyla | reverse complement strand
CCTCAGGAGACAGGAGGACTGTTCCTCACATTTGTATCCCCAAAATGGAGAAACTTTTAGGGTTTTATATGGCTTTCAAACAAAGGCAGGAAGATTTAGGATAGGCGATTAGACATAGTCTAATCTTTGAGTATGCAAAGATTATGTGTTTAGTTCATTTGAAGTTTAAGGTTTAGGCTATTGCACATCAGATATGGGCCAACTCGGATTAGGACTGGCTTGATGGGTTCTGGGCTGACTCATTCACTTCATTAATAAGCATTGAGGGTTCAGCACAGGAATATCAGACTTTAGGGTTGCAAAACAAGATAAGGGGTACATGCTGAGCAAGTGGCTTATCTCCTTACTGTCCAGTTACAGGGTAAAGATTATGCAGTTATCATCAAAGAAACAAGTCCTCTAGATTACAGTTCTGTGAGTTACAACAGTCACAGATATTTGCTTCTGGCTATTTTACGATATATCAGAAAGTTAGAAAGCATTTAGATAATTATTCAGAAACCATAATTGTATTTATTAGCATTTGGTTGCAATTTGTCTGTGGAGCATTCAGCTCGAGACAGGTCAGGTGTATAGCTAGAGGTATGTGAGCTGTCACACCGAGTAGAGCTTTGGATGTGTGGGCTCACTAAAGGTGGAAAAGGGAGAACTGTGGGCTGAGGACAGATCACTGAGGCGCACCAGTGTACAGGGTGCTTAAGGCGTTTAAGAGAAAGAGGAATGTTACATTCCTTTACCGTGAATATTAACTTCCTAGTTATAGCATCTAAACTCTTCATTATTAAAGATACCCATGGACTTTGGAAAAGTGAACTTGAAACCACCTCTGATGCAATAAGGCACCCCTTATTCTCATTTTTACACTTTTATGACTGAACTTAGGAAGACCATTTGAAGGAAACATGGGTAAAACTGAAATGTAGTTGAAAATCAAACTAGACAAAGACACCAGTGGTACTGTTATAAAAGGGAACCCTAGAGATGAAATTGTACTAATTTAGCATAATCGTATATAATTCCTGCTTATAATTCTCTGCTAGATTATATTTTAGTGCCATCAGCAAACATCTCAAAAGGTATTTAATTCACCCTGATGCCTAATCATTTGACTACATTTTACAGTTGAAAGAAAAAAACCCTGAACATCACAGCTAGTTATGTCAAAGAATGTGATTCATCACAATTTGAGTGCATATCAAAAGTATATTTATTTAAGCAATTATGATTAGATGCCATGGATGTTGCAAAACACATATCTGCACATAAGTGAAGTAAAAGAAAAAGTGCTTTCAAATGACAATAAATAAAAGAAGGTAGAACTGCAATACTTATGTGAATAATTTTCCCAATAGTTATTTTCATTTGAAAGGGTTATGAACTGGATCCTAGTAATAGAAAACAGCTGGAGATACAGAATGATCATAATTATTACAAATTTAATAGGGAAAAATGCAACATATATTGAAAACATCTGCAGTCAGAATTGAACCCTTAAGATTCCAATAGGAAGCTGAAGTTCAAGCTAGTCCCTGTGACATCTGACATATTTCCTTACATAATGCTGTGCTCTATGGGTTCTTATAGTCAATCGCCTTCACTCTTTCAAGAAAACCAGTGCATTTGCCAATTCCACCAAGGACAGTCTCCAGGTGGTTTAAATTCAGGACAAAATTTGAAAAAAACCCAAATCATTTTTGTCAATAGCACTAATGATATTCTCTTTCTGTTCAATTTTCTCTCTGTCCTCACAGCTCTTGAACTGATGACAAGCTTAGCCCTCAAAAACTAAATCCTCCTTTCACTGAACCAGTAAAAGCTAAGAAATCCCAAATCAGACCCTTGGTGATGCTTCCTCCACATCCCCCTCCTACAGCTTTTACAACACAGTGTCCTTTTCACCTTTCCTTTGGAAATTTTGCTCTCCAATGATTTCATTTTAGAGCCAGATGATTTCATCGACCATCTGTATGCAGATAATTTCCAAATCTTCTTAGCAGCTCCTGACCTATTATCCCCCAATCAGTCACACATTTTATCATGTACAACCATCCTTCCAGATGAATCACTGTTAGATTTAACTGCCACATAGAAAGCTGTGAGTAAGGCTGGAGTTGTGCAACTTTCCACTTAATCCTTCCTTATTAAATGGAAATTGCTCTTACATAACTTTTGATGTCCTGCTTTAGGTGTCCCCATTTTCCCTCTTTAGCCTAATTTTCCCAGCAAGTATTTCTACACTAGAAAGCACTCAACACTGCTCATTAGTATCAAATGGAAGCCTCATTGAGAGTTTCACTTTTCGTTGAGGTAATGGATGCCGTGGGGAATGCCTGAGATTTAGAGTCAATTAGATCTGGTTTTGTACCTTAATTCTGCCTCTTGTCAGCCAATCATGTACTTCTCAAAGCACCAGTTTCCTACATTCTGAAGTGGGATTGCTAATAGTAACATCTCAGATTTGTTTGAAAGATTAAACAAGGTAATTCATTGAAAGCTTGCTATATGTCAGGCACGTCCTGGCTTTCTCTAATTTAATCCTTATAACACAGTGATGAGGTAAGTACCATTATCATCGTTTGATGTGAGACGAATTTGAGACTCAGGAAGTTTAAATAATTTGCCCAATGTCACATAGGTAGTAAAAGGTGGGTCCAGGGTTGACACTAAGGGGTCATACTAAATAGTTCTCACTCTTAACCACTGTTTGCCAGGAGGTTCTATACGTAAAGCATCTGAGAGAAATGTTCTTGATTAATTTAGTCTCTTCCACGCCCTCCTTTCCTCTATGAAATCATACTTTCATACTTTCTATGTCTCCTTGTTGTCTGTGATTATCTCATTTTTGCTTCTTACATGATCATTCTTCTGCTTTCTGCAGTCTAAATGTTAAAATACCAAAGGATACTGTTGTTTTTACCTTCATATGTCTTCTTTCAAGATTCCTTCTTTCTTTCAGACCAAATTCTTCCTTGTCTTAAATTCTTCTATCTATATGTGTAATCTACAAGTCTGTACCACTGGGCTTGCATCTCCATCTGCCCATAGAATGCTTACACCAGCAGCTCATGTGCACTGGCTACTAAGCTTAACTCAGGATTTTTATCCTGGAACCTTCTTTCTATAATAATTCCTCTTTCTCTAAATATCATCATCATCCAAGTTATTCAGGCTTAGTGCTCAGTCATGGAAGTTAGAAATGGAAGATGCAATGTTCCTCTCTCCTTTTCTTCCATACCAGCTTTGTGCACATTCAATGGACTGAAGTCTGCAGTTTCGCTCACTTGGGTTAGTCATTCAGGAAGTTATTTCTCTTGTATCTTCTAAGTGCTGGACACAATTTTCCACTATTTTGGCCATTACTGTGGTTCAGAATTGACTTATCCTCCACCTAGATGACAGTAACCGTCTGGTCCTGCTCTTGCCCGTCTTGGCGCAGTGCTGCGACATTTATCACCTCCAAGCACAGCCTCTGGCTCAGACTTTGCAATATGCAAAACCTTTATAAGGTTCAACGTTGAAAAGCAGGTTAAATAAAAACTCATCAACTTCGTATTCTACATTCTCTGGATACAAACTATACTGTCAGTCTTCTCTCTCACAACACCACAGTGTAAAAGCCCTGTTCTGTCTGAAACTGAGCTAACGCACACCTTCAAAAATACCTCACATCTCTGACCTCTTTCCTCACAGTGTTTTCTCTGAGCTTCTTTCTCTCTCTGCCTGAAAATTTTCTGTCACTTAAAATCTTCCTCAATTGACACTTCAGTAATCCCTTCCAGGTTCTGGCCGATGGTCAATGGCATGGTTGATTCAGGGATAAAAAACATCCAGACTTTTTCCTGTGAATTGTAACAGTTCTGAGGGGCCATTTAAACTCGAGAGCCTCCATGTCGATTGCATTTGGTATCAGCTTCTCACTCTGTCCAAACCTGCCTTTTGCATTTCTTTGGGGTGTATCTCCCAATTACTTCCCAAGTTGCCATCTTAGAGTCTATTTCAAGGGAACCCAACCAAAGACAGAATGTAATACTTTATTTTCTTCCCACTTATTTAATTGTGATGTGCCTCATTTTCAAGATTGCAACAAATATACCATTGTTTCCCATCATCATTAAAGTGGTGTGAAATATATCAATTCCCATTTCTAAATTTTATTGACCACAGGAGAGGTCTGACTTCTATTAAAAAGAATCATGTCAGATATGATCAAAAGTTGTCAAACTATTCTGTTTATTTTCTTAGTGATAATAGGAGTTTTAAAAGGAAATATGCTTTGAAGAAGGATTAAAGAGATGAGAAGAAAACGTAAAGAGCAAAAATATTTGAGAAGAATTTGTTTTAAAAAACACTGGCCACAAATTACAGTCTTTTTTTCTCTCTATGGCATTGACTCAACACGTCATTTGTCATAAGCTTTCTGTAAACCTCAGGGATAGCAGAAGAGAAACATGGAGATTTTGGGAGCGTTCTAATATATGCCCTGTCATATAGGATGTTTTTCACCGATATTATATCAAGTTTACAGTGAGTTATGACTCCATGGAGAACTATGTCTGAAGGAAAATAGTTTTTCATGGTTTGTGACTCACTTTTAAAAATAAGCACATTCCTCTAAGATAGAACATGGAAAAATACAATTTTAATATAAAATAGATAAAAGTAAGTTCCCTTTGATGTGATTTCTAATTTTGGAGCCATTATTTTTGTAGACAAAATATCTATATTTCTCATCATTATTACTACCATCAAAAAAATATTGGTTCATGAATAAAATGGTATTGTGTAAAATGAATAGCCCATACAAAAGTGCATATATAACATTGTCACAATTATGTTTGAATATATGTAGAAGCCTTTAAGAAAATGAACACCAATGTGGGACATAATTAATCAATTTTTCTACTTACTTTTATGTATTTTTCATGTACCCTATAACTTTTTATTTTTGCATGGGCAGGCACCAGGAATTGAACCTGGGTCTCTGGCATGGCAGGCAAGAACTCTTACCTCCTGAGCCACTGTGGCCCGCCCGATCATATAACTTTTATACTCAAAACTTCTAAAATAAATTTCATTCTAAACAACAAAGTGAAACTGTCTTGTTAAAGTGCCAGTGTTAGAATGAGGGGGATTGTATCTAATCCTCTAACAAGATAGAGAAAACAAAAAGTAAGCATGACTGTGAATTAGAGAGTTTCACTACATCACTATTTAGCATCTTTAAAATATAGGAAACTTTATATGCCCTTACTTGACTTCACTTTATATAAAACTAGTGACCTTGGAATAGATTTGGTCCAAGACTGCTTATGCTCATAATAAGCTATAATTCTAAAATTTAAACAATAAACTTTTTTTCACTTGGTTTTTAGTCATTATACTTTTCCTGGTGTCTTTTCTCTTCTTTTTCGCCTTACCAGCTTCTTCCTTATATCTGCCATGTAGAGACATGCAAATATTGAGGTACCCTACGGTTCAGTCCTTATAACTCTTCTCTCTTTTTACACTTAATCATCTGATGTTCTCATCCTCTTTCATGGAAATGCTGAAAATTCCTAATTTGTTTCTCTAGCCTGGGCCTCTTTTCTAACCTCCAGACTTATATATAACTGTCAACTCTGCAAATGTACATAGATGATTCACGGGCATCCAAAATGTAGCACGTGTAAATCTGAACTCTTGGGTCCCTCAGATCTGTTACTTTGTCTTCTCCATTTCAATTAATGGCAACTCTAATGTTCCAGTTACTGAGGCCAAAAGCTTTGCATTCATTTTTGACATCTTTCTCTCAGACCACATGTTTGATTTGTTAACAATTTCCATTGGCTCTAGCTTCAATATATATCCATTACTTTTCATCATTTCACTATTATTATCCTGGGGAAAGCTGCCTACTTCTGTGACCCAAATTGCTACAATGGACTCTAAACTATTCTGACTGATTCTGCACCTAACCCACTATCATCTCAAAGGAACAGCCACAATGATATTTTAAAACTTTAAGCCAAAACATGTCATCCATTTACTCAATGACTTCCCATCTCACTGAGTCTATCAGCCAAAGTCCTCACAGTAGCTTAATAAAAGTAATGCAGCCATATGATATCTTCCAAGTTAGGACACTTCTGAGAGTACTAATAGGTTAAATCTTGTGAGACACCAGGAAAATAGGTATAAGCTGGTACTTTTCCAGGAAAATCTGGACACATGCTCATTCTTCCTCTAAGACTTCACATGAGCTGTCCCCTTCTCTACTTCTCAGGCTTTCTTCTGTACTACTCTTCTGTGTGCTAACTGCTCTAATCATGCTGCCTTGGTCTTCCTTGCTCACCCAAGAACATTCCCTGCCTCAGAGCCTTAGCAATTGCTCTTGCCTGTGCCTGGAATGATTGTTTCCAGGATAGCCATATTCTTTGCTTTGTGAGAGATATGTAAAAACTATTGGTGTAGATCTCAATTAGGCCATAGAATAAGTCAGCCATAAGTTATGCAAAATATCGGTGTGAATTTGAGAGTCATTTTCACTTTAAACGATGACACTTGTTGAGGAAATAGATGAAATTGTCAAGGAGAGACATTAGAGTGATTAATGACACTCAAGACTATAGAGGAAGATGGTGGAGACAGAAAAGGAATGGCCTAGAGATAAGAGGAAAACACACAAAGGATATGATGTTATTTCCAGGCTTGAAATACATTTATGCTCAAAAAACATTTGATGACTAAACGACAGTATATAAATGCATGTTCACATAAATTGTAGTATATTAATTAGTTATGATCATCCTGAGAAAGAGTAATCAAACTCCCAACTCAACCTAAGAGTGGAATTCTGGATTTTTCCTGAATTTTTCATTTCAACAATGCATTATTAGCATAGCAACTAAAGTTCTTTTTGGAGAAACATTTTAGTAAATATTTTAGACAGTATATTTTGTTGATGTTTAGAGTATTTACTTTAAAATCAGATTGTTTGGGTTCAAATCTGAGCTCCCATCTAGCTAGGTGACTTTGGGGAATTTAACCTCTTATACATTATTTTCTTGTTTTGGTTCAATGAAGTTAATAGTAACTGATAGGACTGAAATAAGCAATAAATGAATTAGTAAGTTTAAGGCGATTAGAACAGCATTTGGCCTAAGGTGAGTGCTCAATAAACAAAAAAAATTAGTTGTGATGTTATTGCAGGTTAGTTCCCCCAAAGCACCAACTTTTGGTGGGCTGAAGAATTGACATATATTTCATTTTTGGCTGGCTCCAGCTGTGGCAAAAAGAGATGAGTTTTTAAATATATATTTTTCATTTTTATGTATTTCTTTTAGCACAGTCAGAGAATGGCAATAGCTTTCCTCTGTGCCTTAAACCAAGAAGTTAGGGACTTAAGCTTGTTATGATCTGTCAGTCCATCCCCAGCAGAAGCATCTCTACCCCATGCAGTCCTGGAGTTTCTCTGGCATTTAAATATACCATTGTGTAGCAGAGGCTACTCATCTTCTTAAGCCTTGGCACAAAGAGCAAATCATTCCAGGTATTTGTAGACGATAAATCCTATTCTAGGTGATTTGTTTTCCATGGACCACCAAAGTATATAAACTGAATTTACCTACTTTTACTCCTAACCAGTACAAACATTTGATCTATTTTCCAAGTTTATGCTGCTGCTACCACCACTGCTACCAAGTACTGGCATAGTCAGGGTTCTTAGTTGCTAACTACCAAAACCAGTTTGGCTAAGATAAGTAGAAATGTAATTTATGGATTTTATTGATGTTCAGAGAAAGCTATAGAACTCAAGTTTATAAAATGAACAGAAATAAAGGAAATAGCAGACAAAATTATACTCCAGAAGCAGCTAGGTGAAGCCATTGTAAACTCTGTCCATCGGATGCCATTCCTGGCACTAGTGATTTGGCTTCTTTTGAAATCTGGCTATTGCTGCCACTACTGCATCTCTGACCACCACCAAAATGTTTTCTACATTCTCTTTGCTTCTTTGAAACACTATTGTGATAGACAGAAAAATCCCCCCCCCCCATATAGTACACATCTTAGGCCTCAGAATCTGTGAATAAGTAATGTTACAAGGAGGAATTAAGGGTATAGATGGAATAAAGGTTGCCAAACAGCTGAACTTGAGATGGAAGTTTATCCTAAGTTACCTAGGTGGGTCCAGTGGATTCACAAGGGTCCTTATAAGTGAAGGAGGGAAGCAGGAGAGTCAGTGTCAGAGTGTCACGATGGGGGAAGACTCACCTAAACATTGCTGGCTTTGAAGATAGAAGGAGACCATAAGTCAAAGAATGCAGGCAATATTTAGAAGCTTGAGAAGGCAAGGAAGCAGTCTCCCTAGAACCTGTAAAAATGAACGCAACCCTGCTGACACCTTAACTTTAGTCCATTAATGCCTGCTTCAGACTCCTGAACTCCAGGAATGTAAGGCAACAAATGTATATTGTTTTAAGACATTAAGTTTGTGGTAACTTGTTATAGCATCAATTGGAAACTAATACAACCAACTCCAGATTGAAACTTTTAGGCGTGTGTCTCTGATTTGCCAAGCTTAGGTCGCTTGCCTCAAGCCTGATAGCAAAGGAGGCTGGAAAAGCAAGTGTCTAAACTTGTGGTTTCTAAGTCCAACCAAGATTCATTTGACACGGAATTTCCTGAAAAAAAAATAGTATTTTAGATACTTAGAGCAAAACAAATTTAAAAATAAAAAACTTTTAACTCTAGTTTATTCATTAATTTAAATATTAAACAGCAATGGCGCAGGAATTAGAGCTATACATAATGAGATGAACTACTCTCCAAAACATTAAATAAAACATTAGATTAAAAATGCAGAAGGCATCTATTAAACTTCCCCACCTGAAGAATTCCTGATAATCTTTCAAGCATTAGAGACTTCCAATTTAATAAGCCAAGCCCTCAATCTTAAGGCTTGCCCTTACAAAACTTAGGTCTCTGCAGTAGCGAAGCTAAGCTTACTACAACTATGCCTAAGAGTTACCCCCCAAAACCGTTTTTGTTGCTCAGATGTGGATTCTGTCTCTAAGCCAATGCTGCAAATAAACTCATTACCCTCTACCCTACATGGGACATGACTCCCAGGGGTGTAACTCTCCCTGTCAATGTGGGATATGACTCCTGGGGATGAGCCTGGCTCTGGCATCATAGGATGGAGACTGCCTTCTTGACCAAAAGGGAAAAAAGAAATGTACAAAATAAAGTTTCATTTTAGAATTTTCACCTACTTTTTGAGAGCAAAGGAAGAAAGTTTTATTATGTCTAGAACCAAAATTTTTTAACTCAACCTGCCTGGATAGTTCATTTAAACAATCCAAACACAGGGAGACCAGAATAAGAATGAAGGCCTTTAATTTTGTATAGCTTAATATAATGCCTGGATACATCCCAGAGTATATTAAGCAGATAATTAAAAAGTATTGGCAAAGTCTCTTTAGGGATGGGAGGAAAATCATGGAACTATTAAACTTTACCACCGGGGAAACTCTGGATACCGTGCTGAACATTAGGGACACCCAAATCAATAAATAGGCCAAGCCCTTGTTCTTGAGGCTTACACTTGTGAAACTTATGTATGTAGCAGAGAAGCGGAGCCCACATATAAGTATGCCTAAGAATCACCTCCAGAGGACCTCTTTTGTTGCTCAGATGTGGCCTCTCTCTCTCTCTCTTTCTAAGCCGAACTCTGCAAGTGAAACCATTGCCCTCCCCTCTATATGGGGCACGACATCCAGGGATGAAAGTCTCCCTGGCAGCATGGGAGATGACTCCCATGGATAAGCCTGACCCTGGAACAGTGGGATCAACAATGCCATTCTGACCTAAAGGGGGGAAAGAAGTGTAACAAATAAAGTATCAGTGGCTAAGAGAGTTCAAATGGAGTTGAGAGTCTACACTGGAGGTCACTCTTAGGCATGCTTTAGTTAGACATGGCTACCTATCATAACTTGCCAAACCCCAACCAAAACCAGTCCTGCCAATCCTAAAGAACACCTAGGGCAATAGATAAGATTCTACAAAGGTTCCATGCACTAGGGTAACTCTCCAAAACCTGCAACCTCCAGATGGGTCCCTGGACCAGATAAGTCCTGAAATGCAGAAGGGCCAGCCTTCCCAGACCATAAGCTATTTCCATCCCCCTGTCCCATATTATCAATAGCCCCTTCCAACATGAAACGGTTAGAATGGGCATAGTCCAAATACTCCTAAAGTATGGGAGAGAGATCAAAGGTGATGGTGGAGTTATACAGAGAAGATCAGTTTTAACGAATGAGTGTGAGTGCTGAATCATTATGCTGATATTTCTTTTAGCCTCCAGTACCTTAGAGCAGCTAGAAATAAAAACCTAAAATTCTGGAATTGTAACCTGTATGAAATTCTGAAATCTGTTCTATAACTAATTGTTGTGGTGTACTTTGAAATTTATTGCTTTTATGTATATATGTTATTTAAAAAGAAGGAGGAATGTAACAAAGATAGGATTTAACAAATGAGTATGACTGCTGAATCACTACACTGATATTTCTATTGGTCTCTAGTGTCTTGGAGCAGCTAGAAGAAAAAACAAAAAATCATGGAACTATAACCCATACCAAACATTAAAATCTGTTCTATAACTACTTGTTAAAATGTACATGGAAATTTATTGAATTTTTTGTATATATGTTATATTTCACAATTTTAAAAAAGTTAAAAAGTAGAATTTCAGTGGCTAAGAGATTTCAAATAGAGTTAAGAGAACATTCTAGAGGTTGCTCTTATGCAAGCTTTAGCCAGATATATGCAAACTACCATAGAATGCCAAGCCCCAACCAACAGAATGAAAACCAAAAGAATACCCTGGCTTTAGCTAAGGCCCTATAAAAGTTTTTCTTAGTAAATTTGCATTTTGGAAACTTAAGGCCTCCAGATTGATCCTATGTTAGATAAGCCCTGAAGCCTAAAGTGCCAGAATCTCCAAGAACATCAACCAGTTTCATTCGTCTACCCCATAAGGCCAACACTCCTTTTCAGTATGAAGCAATTGAAATGTTCATTGCCCAGATATTCCTGAATATTGAAAGAATGATCAAATAAGAGGGAGCTAGTATAAATGAGAAATTAGGATTTAACAAATAATTATGACCATTGACTCATTATATGGGTATATCTCTCTTCTAATGCATTAGAATAGCTAGAAGTAAATATTAGAAATTGTTAAGCTGTAATCAAGCATCCTGATCTTTGATAATGATTATATAACTATTTAGAAAAAAAAAAGTCAGTTGCCCCATCTTTTTATGGATCTACTTGTGGAAATTTTATTCTGTTTAATTGAAATATATATATATATTTCTGACAATATTAATTGGCTTAGTTAACCCACCTTTACTGTAAGTCTTAAAATTGTGTATAGTTCAATAGTAGGGGTCAATAAGGGTTGGGTGGGTAAGGGGTATGTGATTTTTGTGGCCTTCTTTTTATTTATTTTTCTGGAATAATGCAAATATTCTAAAATTGATCATGGTGATGAATGCACAATTTTGTGATGATACTGTGAACCATTGTGTATTTTGGATGGAGTGTATGATGTATGAATATATCTCAATACAATTACATTTTTAAAATGCAGGAGGCAGAACAGTGTTTCATAGGCAACTCTTGGTTTAAAATTAAACTTAAAGTTATCTTATTCGTTTATCCATAATATTGGCGCTTTCACACTCTCCCTCTCTCTCTCTCTCTATATATATATATATATGGATATGGATTAAATATACTTTATAAAAATATTTCTGGAATAAGAGTTTCAGAAACTCTTACATTTGCTTGCTTCTGGGTTGGAGGATAAGCAGACTAAGATTGTTGATATTTGACTAATATTTCTTTAAGTTCTTATACTACCCTCTACTTTTTCCTACCAATGCTTTAGGAAATTAATGAACTTCGTATGTTTCACCAATTTATACAAATTTTTGATCCTCTGGTATTCATAGAATTCATCTGTGTTTCTGACCAGGTTGAGGTAGTTGAAACAGGGAGGTCTTTTTGAATTTCATGTTTGGCTATTTCAGAAAGAAATTCATCTTTTCATGGTAATTTAAATTTTTATATTATTTTATTAACCATATAGAGTGCATAAAGTTTAGTCTTTAAAGTCATGTGCTATTTTTATTTATGGTAACTCAAAGATGGAGAACTTGATGGTAGAGAAGGGGCTGTGCCAAGATGGCAGTGAGGCAGTGTGTGCAGAGGTAGAATAACCCTAAACATGTAATTGTTCTTAATATTAACACATTTTTTCAGGACCTCTTGCTTCCTAGTACATTATAAGCATCTTCCTCGCTAATTACTCCCACTTTGAGGACTCCCTAATTTTCTATATTATTATTTCCAGGGATTGACCCTTTCAAACAGAACACCTTGTTTCCAATATGCCCCAGATGTGCCATTAAATATGATCTGAAAATCTCCAGGATTCCCTACTAAGCACTGTCTCTGCTCTGAACATAGATTATATTACCTTATGTTCCCTAAAGCCATTGCATTGTTAAGCAAGAAACTTAGAATTCAATATGCTTGTCAAGAAAATCAAGACTTGAGTGGAG
>PVIY010058069.1:0-12667 GCA_004026745.1 Myrmecophaga tridactyla | reverse complement strand
AAGTGTGATTGCCTTAATTTCTTAGATTTTAGGAATATTTAATTTCTATAAGTACTTATCTATCTCTAAGCTAATTAGAATAACTGTATTTTAAAGGGTTTTATAAGTTAATTTAGTAATAATACCTTCCAGTGCTTTTAAATCATTGACCATACATATACGTAACCATGTAGACAGACACAGAATATATAGCTTCGACTTAGAAATTTTCACCCATGAGTCAAAAATAAAACATAAATACAGAATTTACCTGTTTGTATAAGAGAATGGGCCCTTAACCTTGCTCTACCTTTACATTTTTACCAAGATTGTGCAGGTTTCAGCTACAACAAGTAGAGGAGGTTGCTGTCCCATATAGGGCTGAAGCAACCTCACCAATTATTGTGGAGCATACGTTTAAGACAGCTTTAGTCATGATGAGTATAATCTTAGTTGGAGAGTATGGACTGAATATCGGGAAGGGACTGAGAGGCCAATCAGCCATCGGTTGTGTCCAAAGCCTATATAGGTAGATGAAACTATTTCCTATTAGCTTTTTCAGCCTAAAGTGACTGTTCTTGGGGTCCCTGAGATCCTCAAATGTCCCAAACTGGGAGAGTTTTGGCCTAAAGCTTGACTGGCTATAGGAAGTTGAGGGGCAAGAGTGGGAATATGACAAGACGTCCAGAAGAATGGAAGGGAAAGAGGTGTTGAAGGGAACATATCAGATAATTCAGGGAAGGTCCAAGATTGGTAAAATGGAGGAATGAGGAACAGGGGATGAAAATTTGGGAGAATTTTCCAAAGAGGCCACTAAACTTTTAAATTACCTTTAGTAAAGTTTTGCCATTTCTGACGATTTTGAACTGAGTCATCGCCATAATAGCAAAACCTGCAGTCAGAAGCTAAACGTATTAGGTCTCAGTTCATTAGGTGCCAGTTCATTTGGAAGCAGACCATTTACATAGTTTCAAATTTTTTCTAAGCAGATGGTGTATTAATCACAAAGGTTAAAAAAATACCTATTCCATGGAGTAATGTGGATTTTATCAGGGCAAATTTCACTGTAAACAAGGGATCAAAGTCAATGTCACCAATGGTGAGGCAAATCGGCATCTCGGGCCTCTTGATGTGATGCCCTGAGAAAGGCAGGAAGACACTTATGTAATACTCTTAACCAAGAAGGCCCAAACAGAAATTCTTCGTGAAGACACGATTAGTCCAGTTCAAACTGGGAGACATGGATTCAATTATTTAAAAATACTAATGTCTTGAAATGTAAGAGAATAGTGACTATTATCTCTAGCAATACTCTCCAGCATTACAACTAAATGCAGTGTTTGATTATGGACTTGATCCCTGACTCAGGAAAACAAAACAAAAATAAAATCTTATAAAGTACATTATTAGGATGGTTGCTGAATTTGAATAAAGACTGATACATTAGATAAACAGTGTTGTGTAAAAGTTGTATTACCTGAAATGTGTAACTTACTCTGATTATGTAAGGAAAGTTCCTACTCTTAGGAGATTTCTGCCTAAATTGTTATGTTAATGATGATGATGTCTAGAACTTATTCTCAAAAGGTTCAGTAAAGACTATATATAAGCAGATACATACATGCACAAATATAAAGCAAAAAGCAAATATGGCTATATAAATATAAATATATCATATCATAAGGGTATACTCTATGTATGTTATAAGATTATACAATTATATAATGTTATATTTATATATAATCATGCTAAAGTTTTACTAATATATCCATTTATAAATAATAGAATACAAAATCCATAATATCAACTATATTATATAATGTTATATATTTTATATAGATAAGCATTTCTGGGAAAATGGTAACAACTGATACATTTAGATTAAAAGCACGCGTACTTTATTATAATTTTCTTTCCAGTTTGGGGCTAGTATGAAACACTAATATGAACATATTTTAAAGAAAAATAAATTAGAAAAGGCAATCTATTTGTTAGTATAAATGTATATGTGAATATTTTATATTTATCATATATATAAACGAAAGTGTCAAAATATTTGTAATTTAGTAAAAAATGTTATGATCTGAATTGTTCATAGTAAATAATTACCAGATAAGCAATAATCTTCCTTTCTACTTACAAGGTATATATGATATCATACAAATATATGATAACCTAGTCAATTTTATTGAATATGGTAAATGACCAAAAGCAAGCAAAAAATTCCAGAGTGCAAATTTAAAATTTTAGTACTCCTCAAACACAAGCGATGTTTATAAGCCAGAAAAAGCAAGGAAGATAATATTAGATAAGGAACTGAATATGTCCATTCAATAAACATATATTGCTTTATATGGTGGGCCTAATGGAATAATATTAAATGCATTATAATGCCAAAAAGGCAGATTTCAAATGTTATGAGGTAAAGCACCCTACAATAATGTTTCAGAAATGTGGAATATAGGCTATTGCTGCCATGAGTTCAGCATATATTACATACATCAATAGAGTATACCCAGTTTAGCTTACAGGATACTGATTAATGAGGCCAAAGAGTAGTTTCCAGCCCTATATCACGTCTTAATTTTAATATGTTTTATGCTCCAGGTTGAACTGATATCTCAAATTTATCCCAATAGTAATTAAAGAGAAAAGGAAGAGAGGGTTTCTTTTGTCATGATAACAAAGCACCACAAACTTACTGGCTTAAAACAACACAAATGTATCGTCTCAGTCTATGTTTGTTTAACCAATTTCTGTGCTTTAAGTTTCACAAAGCTGAAATCACGTGTCAGGTGTCTGTTCTCTTATCCAGAGATGCTGAAAAGAATCTACATCTGAGCTCATTTGGTTTGTTGGCAGTCTAGTTTCTAGTGATTATTGAACTGAGGTGCCTGCTTCCTTGTTGGTTGTCAGCTGGGGTCCGTCCAGAATGCTTCTTACTAGTCCTTGTAGTTGATTTCCCTGTATCTCAGAACCAGAAACAATGCAAGCAGTCCTTCGTGATCTTGGAATCTCTCTGACCTCCCATTCTGCTACATTTCTTCTCTGCTTTTAAAGACTCATCTGATTAGACCAGTCCCACACATTCAAATAATCTAAGATAATCTTATTTGAAGTTCCATAACTTCAATTATATTTGCAGATTCCCTTTGGTCATGTGACATTACTTACAGATTCTAGGAATTGGGTTGTGGGCATTTTGGGGGGTCATTATTCTTAATACCATATTGTATATTGTAGAAAAGGAAAAAAGAAATGACTCAATTTAATTTTTTCCCTGATGGTACTACTGTGTAACATTTATATACTCCAAAAATCATGTTACTCTTTGCACCATTTGAATATTACATTTTTCATACTTATGAAAGATGACAGGTTATTTGTGTAAACAGATATTCAAGTTTTAATCCATACTTTTGTCAACACCATTCAATAAGACATCTTGCTAGACAAACCATGATACAAATTCTGATATCATCATGTATAAAATCTGAGAAAAACAATATGACAACAATCAAACCCTTAACAATAACTCAGGATAAAAATGTGATTTTTATTTTTTGAGTATATGGCAGTACAGTCCAATAAGCCAACTATATTATTTTTGTTGGTGTAGCAACACCTTTCACACTAAAGCTTGTAAGATACAAATCAAAAATTCCAAAGAGGCAGAGATTATAATTCATTCACAACTTGCTTTTAATGTGATTTTACTGTATCCTTCCAACTCCTGCCTGGAAATGTGGTGAATAGAAGAGGGAGAAAGAAAAAGAGAAATTACTTGGTGCAGTGTGGGGAAAAGACACTTAATTGGCAGCAGGATGGAAACAGCAGGCAGATCCTTGCTGAAATTCATAGTAGAAATACACGAAACAGATGCCCCATGTTGGAACGGCTTGTTTGAATGATGTTTCCTTAGTTTGATGAAATAATAAAGTGGAGACAGTTACTGTAACATTACTATCAGCATAGTCTGAATTTGCCACTAGTTCTCTGACCTTGTCAAACTATAAATTTTCTTTGACTCTCAATTGCTTTCTTTTACTCTAGAAACAAGTCTTAAAGAGAGAATACATATGCACAACAAAGCATTTTAAATGGGCGATAAGGGGAAGTGCTTTTTTTCCACATGGGCAGGCACTGGGAATTGAACCCAGGTCTCCTGGCATGGCAGGCGAGAACTCTGTCACTGAGCCACTGTGGCCCACCCGGTGGTGATTCTCTTTTATTATCAATCAAATAAGTCTTGGATGCCCTTTAGCAAAATGATACATAGGCATAAAGTTTAAAGAACATATCTAAATGCAAATATTTGGAAGTCAGATGGCGTTTTATCATTAATGGAAGCCATGGAATAAAATTTTAAGTAAAAAGAAGTTATATACAGAGAAAGAAATGTTGATTTGAAGAAGTTATTTGCACTTTTATGTTTCATCCATTATACAAAGTACTATAACTAAATTCACTGTTGTTAATCCTCTCAAGAGCATATGATGAGGTATTTGATGTTCAAAGAATTTTATTAATATATTTAAAGTGACTTAGTTCCATCATATTAAAACCTGGGTCAAAATTTACATTTTGGAAAATATAAAATTTATATATTCCTGAGCTAAAAACAATACATAATTAGGGACTATTATACTAATAAGAATAATTAGTATTGTAAATGAAGTTTTATGAGGGCAGAAATCTGAAAAAAGTTTATAAATTCCAATCCAGAAACTTCTTTTTGCATAATGGAAAAGAATAAACATTTCTAGGATTAAAATTCCTAACAAAATGGCAGGTAGGAAACATTTAATATGTTATTCATACAAATAATTGCTAAAAGAATCACAGAAGGATAAAAATTTATTTTATAAAGGAAAATAAAATAAGCTGTTGAAAGAGATACAGAAATTCTTCCAGGTACTGTGTCAATAAACATTTTAGTTAAATTATTCATCTGAATAATGAATTCATGATAACATTCTTTAGATGAGACCTAAATTCTACATGTAATTTCTAATCAGATTCTGTTGTATGGATAAAGCAAAACAGGCAGTTTACTCTAGTCTATTGGTTATGAAAAATGAGTCACCATTAAAATGAAATTCCTTCTACCACAGAAAATTGTAGGTTGAGAAGAATCTATTACAATTATTTTACAGTTCTGTTTCTGCTCACTCATTCTTCAATGCGTAACACATTGTCAGCAATGTCTCAGATTAACTCAAGGATTATCAAGGGAGAATGATAATGTGAATTGAATTGAATATCAGAGAGCAAACTTGTCTGATCCTCAAGAACTTTTGCCACCGTTCCTGATATCTTCATTCAAAATGAACTTTAAATAAAAACAAACAAATTTACCTTTCCTGGTTATTTTTTTCTTTCATTTTATACTGCAAACATAATCCATGTGTTTTACAATAAAGTAATACAGAAACATATGAGGAAAAGTTAAAAACTGGTCTTCTTCAATATAATTCCTTAAAGTAAACACAGATTAACATTTCTTATTCATCTTTTAACAACTTTCTCTATATTAATGCACACGAATCCGTTTATAGACATAAATTTTTAATATTGTAATAACATAAATAAATATATGTGAGAATGTAAATGTCAATATGCATGTACATACTTGCATGTAGAACAGTGTCTTTAAAAATAAGACCATACTACATGCATTATGTTATTTTGAATATAATTAGTGTATTGGTTTTCTATGTTTACAACAAATTGCCACAAACTTAGCAGTTTAAAACAACATCTGCTGATAAACTCACAGTTCTGTAGGTTTGAAGTCTCCCAAACCTGACTGGGTTATCTGCTCAGGGTACTACAAGGCTGAAATTACTGCATCTGCTAGACTGAGTTCTCATTTGGGAGCTATGGCTGAAAAAAAAATTGCTTCCAAGTTTATTCTTGTTGGCAGAATTCAGTTCCCCTTCCGGTTTTATGACGGAGGTCTTGTTTCCTTGTTAGCTATCAGCTGGGGTCATTCTTAGCTCCTAGAAACCACCCACATTCCTTGCACCTCCATCTTCAAGCCAGCAATTATGGTTGTACTTCTCATACTTTGAATCTCTTATTTCCCTCCTATCACCAGCCAGGAGAACTTTGCCTTTAAAGGTCTCATTTGATGGATCTGACTTACCTGTGTAACCTCCTTTCCTTAAAGTCATCTAGCAGGGCCTAAGCCTGGAAGAAAAACCTGCCATATTCATTATTCTGGAGTTTGTGTATGTCTTGTCCTGGGAGAATGGAGGACAGATTTGAGGATGCCTTAGAATTCTGTCTACTACCATAACAATATAAGATAGAGATAGAAATTAAAATAGAGATACAGTCATATCTCAAGGTAAATGCATATAGATAGAAGAACTGTTTCCAAAATCTTCATAATTTATTTTTGTGGCTATATGGTATAATTCTTAACATTTATAACTCTACCATGTTATTTTAAATACTTACCCATATAGATGATTTAGCTTTTTTATAAACTTAAATTAGCTTTCTTATAAACATAACCTTTGATAAAATGGTGCCTTATTTCTCTAGTATACTAGAGTATACTTTTCCCAAAAGGGGGACTTACAATTATTAAAATTTGGAGCCACCCACGTTCCACGCACCAATGTATGGAATTAACTTGATTCATCTTCACAATATTACCTAATAGTCAAAAGTGATTACTCCTTTTAATTGTATTTCTCCCCAAAATTGCAAATTAGAGGGAAATTTTTAAATTTTGATGAACATTTACATTTTATTTTTCTATAAATTTCTTCCACATGCCTTTGTTCTTTTTCTATCCAGTTGATCTTACTTGTAAATTTTATGTAAATTTGTATTGGCATATAGATATAGGAAAATATAAAACAAAGAGGTACAACTATCATCTGGTTAAAGATACAAAACATTACTAAAATTCTAGAAGACATTCAGTAACCTCTTAAGAGAGTAACCATTATTTTGGCATCTAACTCCATAGTTTAATTTTGTCTGTTTTTGTACTCTATATAAGTAAAACCATGTTTTATGTACACTTGTTTTTGTTTTCCATCAATGATAGGTTGTCAGATTCAGTCAATTCTTGTGTTTCATAGTAATCCACTAATTCATTTCATATGAGCCAATTATAAGAATATATCTAACTACATGCATGCCTTCTACTGTTGATGGACAGTTGAGTTGTTTATCATTTTAATTTTCTATTAGACACTATGCTACTCCCAAAAATTCTTATTATGACTTTTAGAGAACATATATAGGAAACATTTTTGGTTATATGTCTAGGAGTCAAATAATATGGTCATATGTTATTCACATATTCCTTATATAATATCAAGTGCTATCTCCCAGCAGAAAAACATGAGATTTCCAGTTGTGCCTTATTGGTGCTGATGTTGTTACTCTCTTTATCTTTTTTTTTTTAAAGCTATAGTATTTCTTCTGTGCTTATTGACATTCTGTTGTGTGCATAGTGTTATCTCATTGTGATTTATTACCCCATGATGGTAAAGAGCTGCTTTACATATTTTCATTGGACATTTGAATAAATAATATTATGAAATATCTGTAAAGCTAGCTTACCCATATTTCCAATATATTGCATGATATTTTCTTTTATAAGAATCATATTTATGAGTTTTTCAATTTTTGCATACATACTAAATCATTTTTTATAAAACATTTTAAACTGTATTCACTTTGTTTTGTAATTCTTTAAAACATTTTTTCAATAGAACACAAATTATGTGGTATGATTATTACAATAACTAATTTGAGATCTTGATGAAGCAATAGCAAGTGTAATTATTTTATATAAAGGTATAAATTTACGAATATGTATGTTAGTGATTTTTTACATCCAAACGTTACTGGTCCATCATACAGAGTGTCTAGAATTGTAAAATATTAATTAAGTTCAATATTCTTCTGCCAATTTTTTGTTTTGTTTTGTTTTTGTTGGGCAGGCACCGGAAATCGAACCCGGGTCTCTGGTATGGCAGGCGAGAACTCTGCCTGCTGAGCCACCATGGCCCGCTCTCTTTTGCTAATTTTATGCACATAAAAATAGTATAATTATTTTATTGAATATATAAAGATGTAAATTAATATGTATGTAAATTAGCAATTAAACTCTATTCTTTTGCTAATTCTATATGCAAAAAAATATACAAGGAAACATGCTATTCAATTCCTTATGAAATTCATGCAATGATGTATGTTATTTAACATTGTAATAAAACATACATTTTAGTTTGATTTATAGTTTTAACATTACCGAGACATGATAACAAAAGGTGCCCACATTTTTAAAATATATATTTTGACATATGTGTACATCACCCCCAAAAGATAGTGAAATTAACCCAAAACTGTTTCATATCCCCTTTCTAATGTCTCCTTTCTAATCTTCCCTCCCTTCTGCCCATCTCTACCACCCCATATCCCCAAGCAACCACTCATCTGCTTTTCTTTTTTTCTCCCATACAGTTATTCACTTGACCATTTATGTTAAAAGAATATAATTTTGACACTGAATTACAGTTCTTCATGGCTCATAGTTTAATTCAAACTGTATTCCTTAATATCCAGAGACTTGGACATATTATTGTTATCCCTTTTTATTGAAATGTGTAGTAAAGTAATATATTGCAAATTGTATCAAATCTTTCATTTTATTTCTTTAAACATTTTTATTTACAAACAGAAAAGTTACAAGTACAGTAGAAAACCAGTTTTATTTCCATGATCAATTTGAGAGTAATTTGCTGTCATTCCCTATTATTCCAATACTTTAGTGTGCATCTTTTTCCAAATAAGGGTATAATTCTACATCATTTTCTACAACCAAACAACTAAGATAATTAGGAAAAGAACATTGTTACATTATTACCATAAAGATCACAAACATCAACAGTGTCCAAAAACACCTGTGTTAGAGAGACTTAATAGATGGCCCCAATAACTCATGTCTCCTGGTTTTCAGACCCTTGTTTAATCACTTCCATTTGAGTACAGACTATACTTAATTTCTTGCTTGTAATGAATAGAATGCAGCAAAACTTCCATGATAAAGTTAAGTTTTATTTTCCTAAGCTGTTTAAAGAAAATTACTATGAAATTGTTTGGTTTGAACAAATGGGAATTTATTTGTTCACGGTTAGAGTCTGGTAACATGATAAAGTTAAGTTTTATTTTCCTAAGCTGTTTAAAGAAAATTACTATGAAATTGTTTGGTTTGAACAAATGGGAATTTATTTGTTCACGGTTAGAGTCTGGTAACATGCCCAATCAAACATTATCAAGACAATGCTTTCTTCCTGAACACCCACTGCTGATGGTCCTTAGCCCTTCTGCTACATGGTCGCATCAGCTGGTCTCTCTCTTCTCTTCTGGGTTTTGTTGATTTGGCTTCTTCTGCAGCTTTCTCTCTTTGTCTGAATTTCATTCTTTTATGAAGGGGCCCATTAATAGTATTTAAACTAATACTGAATACGATGGGTCATACTTTAACTGAAATAGTCCCCTCAAAAGGCTCTACTTAAATTGGGCTTAGATTTAAGAACATGTTTTTTCTGGGGGTACATATAGTTTCAAACCACCACAGTTTAAAAGAAAATATTGTGACATCATCTCTTTTCCATCAAGACTTTTACTCTTTGATGAAATAGCATGCTATGTTGGAGACACCAAAGTGGCAGGGATCTGACGGAGATTTGTGGCCAACTGCCAGTGAGGAATTGGGGTTCTTTATCCAACATACTGAAGAAGTTGAATCCTGCGAACAATCAAACGAGTGAAATTGAAAACTGATCCTTCCCCGATTGAGCCTTCAAATGACACCACTGTCTCAGCTAACAGCTTGATGACAGCTTTGTAAGAGACCCAAGACAGGGAGCCAAGCATACATGTACCTAGATTCTTGAGGAACTAAATGAGTTTCATTTTAGGTCCCAGATTTAGGGTAATTTGTTATGTAGTAATGGATAACTAAAACAATATTCTTTATGGCAACTACTTCACTTAGTTATCAAGTGATTTTTGTCACTTACAGTAAGATTAGCTATGTCTTAAATAGTGAAAAAGTTAACCATGTAGAAGTGAGGTCATACAGAGCCGAGAGAAAAAGGATGTGCAAATTTCCACAACCAAAAATGATGGAGTAAATTCAAATGACTACAAATAATTTAGCATTACTGACCATAATGTTTGAAAGAGGTACATGACAAACAAATGAAAGGGAGAGCCAAACCAATTCCAGAAACTCTTAATATGTTCTTCAAAGAAATATAGACTTTACTAGGAAAATAATAAGAAGAATGTTTATCATTATTGTTTTTAAAACTATTTTCAGGGCATTTGTTTTTAGAAGACAATGAAGGGAAATTGATTTATGTTAGTGTTGTCAGAATTGACAAGAACTGACAGAACCATCTTATATTTAGATTGTATCCAAAAATTAGATTGTAAAAGATTATAAGGTTAGATGTGCTATGCCCACAAATATATTGAAAAATAGTAACAGGTTAGATGTAATATACCCATATGTATGCACATGTACACATACATACATATGCATGTTCTTAAAAAGGATTGTTGAATAAAGAAATTAATATTAAAAATACACCATCTAAATCAGGTTCAGAGCTTGCCAGCTCTGTGTGTCATGATCCTCCCACTTATTGAAGGATTCCCTCACCACCTATCTTCATCTTGTTCTGCCATTAGAGACCCTGCTTTCCAGGGCTTACTCACCCCATACTAGTTCCCAATTCTGTTTAGCTGCTGCTTCCATAACTATCTCAAAAACAGTTCTTGTGGATGTTCTTGTTTCTGCCAGAGAACCTCATTCTTCCTAAATGCTCGTATATGTCATCAGCCTTCTCACTAGAATGGCTTCCTTCTCTCTGTAAATTCTCTGAGTACCCTTAAATGCCTAACAATGTCTTGGTTTATGTGTCATATTTAGCATTTTGACTTCATCAATTCTGAGCACTACCAGATCTCCTTATTATGTGAGGCAAGGGACTGAGAGCTACTGTTTTCACCAAATTTATTTTTATCCAATAAAATAGTGAAGCTCACACTGAGCAGACCCATTAGAAGAATTGTCACATCGAAGTGAAGAACCATATATTGTGTTACCACAATTCTCTTGTAGAGTGGTCATTCCACAAATAAAGTTATACTTTCACTATGACATTCCACTAAAATAGATTTTTGCTGTCCTCCTAATTAATACCTCAATTTTTTTCAATGAGTGGTCTTTATGGCACTGAGTCCTAAAAATATGTGGACTCATGTTTAATGTGTTGTCCTATGTTTGAAGACAACAACAGCAGGGACAACAAGAGCAGAAACAGCCACCTCTTCTAGTTTCCAGGGCTGCTGAAACAAAGATCCACGGACTAAATATTTTAGTCAACAGGAATTTATTTTCTCACAGTTTTGCAGAGGTGAAGTCCAACTCAAGGTATTAATAGGATCGTGCTTTCTCTAAGTCTTTAGTGCTCTGATGATGATTGGCCACCATCCATATGTGTATCACGTCACCATCATCTCCTTCTGTCTGCTATGGCTCACAATTTCCTTTGCTTGCAAGGACTCTCATCATATTGGATTAAGACACACCCTGATTTAGTATGGTTTTAACTGGGCGAATAACATCTCCAAAGAGCCTATTTACAGATGACTTCACGTCCA
The DNA here is from genome assembly GCA_004026745.1 of Myrmecophaga tridactyla. Classification (NCBI taxonomy): domain Eukaryota; kingdom Metazoa; phylum Chordata; class Mammalia; order Pilosa; family Myrmecophagidae; genus Myrmecophaga; species Myrmecophaga tridactyla. Next base: position 982 of record PVIY010058069.1, on the reverse strand, counting down.
TAGGTCCAGGAGTTTGGACTTCAACATGTCTCTGCAGGGACATGATTCAATCCACAACATCACCTATCCCTTTCCTCACAGAACTAGAGGCATGCACACACATTGTAGTCTTCTTACAATCTAGGATAAATCACTACTTGTCAGAACCTTAAAATTCTGTAAAATGGAAAGATTAAGAAGAAATGTACATTTTTATAGAATATGTTGAAGAAGGGCAGTTCAGTGATAGAATTCTCCCCTGCCATGCTGGAGACCTGGGTTTGATTAGCAGTCCATGCACCTCCTCCCTCCACCCCCCTCCAGAAAAGAAAACCAAGCAAAAACAAACGAAAAATTCAACAAATGGTGCTGCAATAATGGGATACTCACATGGAAAAATAATGAACTATGACTCCACCATACAGCATACACACAAACAATGTTTTTGCATGAAGGAAGACAGATTCTGTGCAGTACGTTGAGTGAGGTGACACTCAGAGTGTTTAGCACCCACAAAGGTATAGATCACTGATGAAGACTGACTTTTCAGCATAAAGGAAGAAAGGAAAATATGCAAATCCTTTAACCCATGTGTACACAATACCCTAGCCACAGCAGCATGAGAAATAGTGGGAGGACAGATTTGGGATTTAGACTGCTATTTCCATTGATGCTAAAGTTGATGTAATATGAATTACATCATATTATGAATTTGGGGAACCCTACCCCAAATTCTGGGGAAATTATAAATAAAAAGGTATCTGCTAATTTCTGGAAATTTTTAAGCTAGAAAAGCATGTTCTAAAAATATTTTTTAATAGAACACAAAAAAGCAGAATAATCAAATTACAAATATTTGTATTTTTTAGTTGTGTTGAATAATCTCTTTGGATGAACAGTATGACACTATAATTAAATATTTATTCAGCTTATTTGTTTCTAGCTAAAAAGCACTCAGGAAAATGATACATTTGTTAGCATATTTATTAATGTTTTGGCTCTC
>PVIY010058068.1:0-12612 GCA_004026745.1 Myrmecophaga tridactyla | reverse complement strand
CTTCATTCTTATCTCTAAATATCAGGTTATATATATAAAACAGCCTCTCAAAATCCAGAAATAATAATCACCACTCCAGACTTAATGTGTCTGCTCTAAAAGTTTACTATCTAGGCCCCTGTTTTATTATAAGCATTTTCTAAAGGTGACCATACCATTCTTGTTCTTTTGTTTCTGGCTTATTTTGTCTCACCAAATGTCCCACATGTTCATTCACTTTGTTGCATGCCTCACGACTTTGTTCCTTTTTGTGGCAGCACAGCCTTCGTTCATAAGTATACACCATCGTTTGCCAATCTACTTCTCCATCAGTGCATCCTTCAGCCACCTGCATTCATCGGGCATCATGTAGAGGGCCGAAAGTCCGCAGTCCGTCAACATTCTCAATTTTAGATAATTTTATTGTTCTCAAGAGAAAGAAAACCAATAAACACACCCTCACCAAATAGGAAATCTAAACCTCCTCTTAACTCTTGTCCCTCACCCTATTATTTACCTCTGCTGTTGCTGTACTGCTGATGGTTTCCTTTTGAACATAGCTCATAGCATGCAATAGCAGTTTTCCCCCTGTACCCTGGACTTAAACACTCTTTATACAAGAATCATATCTTTGAAGTAATTCTTGCGAGAATTCATATTTCTAGTATTAATCAGGGGGACACATAGGTCTATACAACCCCTTTTAATCTTGTTCATCTTCAATATGGTAATATTACTTCTAGACCCACTAGAGAATCACCTTTGCTCCTCTCTATTCCCTTACATTGCAGTTCAACCTCATTAGCTAATGGTTCACCCATCTCTAGCTTCTATGTATTTCTAAGTCCCCTATATTCTGTATTATAAGCCTCTGATTATACCTTTATACTGATCATAAAAGTGGAATCATACAATAGCTATCCTTTTGTGTCTGACTGACTTCACTCAACATTATGTCCTCAAGGCTCATCCTTCTTGTCATGTGCTTCAGGACATCATTTTGTCTTAACTGCTGCAAAATGTTCCATTGTATGTATATACCACATTTTATTGATCCACTCATCTGTTGATGGGCATTTGGTTTGTTTTCCTGGATGTTTTATATTAAATTTTGAACGGCATTGCATTTATACAGTTAAGTTTTTAAAATATTAAATAGAAAATGTTTTTTTAAATGTTTGTAATTTTTTTGCATAGGAGGATAATAAATTTTATCAGCTGGAATTAGTCAATCGAGAAACTAACTTCAACAAAGTGTTTAACTCAAGTCCCAGTGTTGGTCTTATTAATCCACTGGCAAAGGTATGTACCATAAAGACTAAAATAGGGAAATGGTTTAAATTTGATTAAAAATTAGATAAACCCATTATGTCTGTTTTTTTTTAACTTATTCTAGTGCTAAAGCCTGCAATTTTTTTGTGTAATCATTTTCAAAATGAAACTCTAATAATGTTAATCTTTATTGATAACGCTTAAAATAATATTTATTCATAATACAAAGCCTTCGTTCTACCATTTTTGTTTTTCATATCTTTAAGAAAACCAAGTTTTTAAATCTTAAGATGATTTCTTTTTATTTCCCTAGTGGTCAGGATTCTCTCTGGGGTCCAGGAAGATGCTTTGGCCCTGGATTCCTAATAGCTGTCCCTAACTTAGGGTCTGTGATCTTGATGGACCCTGGGCTGGGCATGTATTTTGTTGCCGACCAGTCTTCAGAGTGGCTTTACTTCCCTCAATCTTATTACCCCTCTTAGCAATTAAAACCAAATATGGACCATTTGGATACTGAATTTTGTTACTCTCTTATGATGGAAGGAAGAAACGAAATGGACATGGCTAAGTCTTACATATACATCTATTTACCCCAGCTCCCCAATGCTTCCAGCATAGTGCTTGGCATATTAGTGGGTGTTCAATATTTGCTCAATTGCAAACTTTTATCACATTTTCTGGAAGACATCACAGATTATTTTAGGGAATAAAACAGGTTATAAAGAATAAGTAATAACTGTATATATTGGCTTCCCAGGGACTATATATCTTTAAACAGAAATCGATAGCAGCATAAATAAAATTCGATTCAGTTTTTATTAAATTGCATATCATGCCTAATTTCTGTTAGGCCTTTAGCTAGATCTTACTTAATTTTTTGCTCTTAGAATTTATTTGTTAAGAACTCTGAATCTATCCTTCCTTCACAAGTAAGTACTCCAAACTTTAAACTTAGATATTTTATTAAATAAGAAGACTAAAATAGGAGGCCATGTAACTGTATCTCCAGAGCTTCAAATACCTGCACATAAAAAGCTATCAATAATAATCGGTGAATAAGTTAATGTTGTCAGTTTCAGGTTTTAAGTTCACATTAGTCTTTAAGGTGAAATTAGCTTTCAATTATAAAGTAATATTGTGAAACTTGTTGAAACAGATACACTAGAAATATCTTCCTTTCATTTGTTTGGAATTAAATTCTTAGTTATAAAACCATTACTCTTAATCTTAAACTTTACCTGTGATACTTTTGATTTTTTAAAACTAGAAACATTAAAAAGGTTTAATTATGCCTTCTGGTCATTAGAAAAAGAAAATACAGATGCTATATCTTTGCAAGAATCTTCTAACTACATTTTTACTACTAATATTGACTTCAGTTTTAACAAATGGTTTTAAAGAAGATGATATCCTTCCTTTGTTTTTTCAGTTATGCCAAAAAAGATAGCCTCCTTGTCAGGGTCTTGATTCACAGAATACAACACGAAGGAAGATCTCTGGATAGTGAGATACTACTTTATAAGTAAAGGAAAAGGGCCAATTGTTTTTTAAGTGCATTCTTCAAATTCTTGAAAAAATCATTTCATAAATTGTATTAGCAATCATTTAATTGGCAGCAGCTGGGAATATTCAAATATTAATTTACAACATGTTAATGTTCATTCAGCAGAATAAGGTAACCATTGATTCTAGAGATATGAATAAAATACATGAGACTAAAGTTAACCATTTTGATAATCTGCAGATTATCAATCTGTATTCCTCTTTTTGTCTCTATAAATTTTATGACAACTGTCTGATGGCCAATTGAAGAACACTGATCACTTTTGCTTTAAAATCTTTTTTTAAAAAGATTGGGCAAATTAATTGTATTACCAATTAATTACAAAATTAGATTTTTCTTTCTTCAGAAGGATGGTGCAAGGAGTTTAAAGCAAAATTATGTCTCTTAAGTCAGCTTCCTGTCTTGAGTAGAAATGTGAGGTTTGTGTCAAAGTAGATTGCCAAGTATCTTCTCATTCCTTTTTTTTTTTTCCAGGCAAGAACTGCCTCCCTTTGACAGATGGCTCAAGTTCACAAACTTCTTTTAAAATTATATCTTTTAGCCCTTCTCCTAATTTTAGTCTAAATCCATTTAACCTCATGGTATCTGCAAGATCTACTCTTTCCCTCTCTTTTCTTCCTAATAGTCTATACCCCTTGGCATTCTCCACTGGCCCTTCTCCCACAGTTCTGACCATTTCTTCCTCATCCCTCCACTTCTGGCAGCATGCCTGGCTCTGAGGATGCCATGTAGATAAAGAACCTCCAAGGATCCCCAGACCACACTTTGGGTAACACTGGCTAATTTTGACAGCCCGATTTAATGTAAAACTTCCAATGTTCTCCCATGCCAAATGGAGATCTTCTACTATTCCTATTTTGTCATTTGTCCTTATGCAGGGACTGTCCTCACATGTATTATTTTTAATGCAGCAAAAGAAGAAGAATGATAAATCACCAACAAACAGGTTTGTGAGTGTTCCCAATCTAAGTGCTCTGGAATCTGGTGGAGTGGGCAATGGACATCCCAGCCGCCTGGACCCCATTCCTAATTCTCCAGTCCACGACATTGAGTTCAGCAGCAGCAAACCACTTCCACAGCCAGTGCCACCCAAAGAGCCCAAGACATTTTTGAGGTGAGCCCCGTCTCACCAATGAGTTTTTTTTCCTTTTGTTTTTGAACTTGAGAAATTTACTTTCTTATATTGCAGAAACCCACTACTCTAAGAATAGCCTAGGAAAAGAAATATTACTATGAAATATTTTGAAAATATATTTATCACCTCTCTAAAGAACTCCTTTTTTGACTCTCTTGAAAAGATTTTTTCTAATTACTTGTTAACAGTCAATTTTCTAAATGCTTGAAGAGGTGCTAATGTAATTCATATAGTTAGAATTTTAATATTTATGAACAGGTGCTTTGTTTTTATTGTCACCAAATTTTCATTCATAATTCATTCTATCACCAAAATTTAAAATAATTTTTTATTTATTAAGTGGTTTTTATTTGTTTCTGCTTCTTATGTCATATATTTCTATTTTCTCCCTTTCTTGCTTACCAGGCTTATTTATAAGTATATGTACTTATTGGCAAAATAAAAAATATGTAAATTCTAAAAAGTTAGTAATATACTTAAGCAAAAAAATAAATTTAGAAAAATAATAAATTATTTTTTAAATTGGCATTCCAATTTTAAGTTACCTCAGATTTGTTAATTAAATGTATTAAGTATATTCTGAAAGAAATGCATTTCTTTAGCTATTAGATAGATAAAGTCAGAAAGCATTGTCATTTTAGGCTTACTAATTTCTTTTTTCACCCACTCTTACTCAATCTCAGCAGTTTCATTACTAATAAATAGTTTTGCAGGTAGACAATCTGTTTTTAAGCCAACTGTTAATGACTAATTATTTAAAAAATAATTAGTGAAAAAAAATTAGCGGGAATGAAAAATAGTCAGATGCACCTTTAAACGTGTCTACTGCTAAATCTGTCATGTTGCTTGTGTCCCTTTGTGCATGGGTGTGCCCAGGTGTCAGTGAGGTGCATGTGCATGAGCTCGAGGAACGTGGCTCCTGGACTTGCCATTACACATTGTTGCGTGCCTTGTAATTTCCCCCAAAGACGGTAGGGATTCTTTCGTTTTCTCAAATATAACCCAAAGAATCTTTAGTTATAGTTAAGATAAGTATGAATTATATAACTTTGAAGATGGAAGGAAAAATTGGATATTTAATGCTCTCTTCTCCCTAGAGTATTTGTTATGGAATTATGAAATGAAAGTGCAATATAAATAAACATAGAGTAAAATTCCTAAGCCTTGATTTAGCTAGCTTGGTTATAATTAAGAACCAAATGCTCATGTCAGATTCTGAAAATTCAATTAACTAAGAGGGAAAAGGGGATCAAAGAGAGGAATGTTCTTTTATCTCTCTTATTTCCCACAATTCCTCCTCAATTTTTCAATTCAAAGACAATGACATTATTTGCCTCAAAATTTTTTTTCTTTGGTCACTATTGTGACATGACTCCCCCAGGGCACTTGGAGAACTGATTCCAGCGTAGCGGGAACAGCACATTTTAAACGCAGCCTAGAGCCCGGGAGCCAGCAGTGGTGTCAGCACTGAGGTTTTACATGCTTTTCCCTTCCCTTTGCGCAGCAGCTTAACGCTGGGTTACATGTCTCTCTCTTTGTGAATCCAGTCCTCCTCAGAGTGACGCTTCCCCGGTGGCTTCTCCAGATCCCCAGCGCCAGGAGTGGTTTGCCCGGTACTTCACGTTCTGAGAGCATGGTGGTGGCACAGCTGGGTGCCCTGTTCCTAAGAGCATGACCTTAACACATCCTCCTGTGAGCAGGCTTTCCTCTGTGACACTGTGAATGAGAAAGTATTTGTCTCGCCAACTTGAAAATGCAATGTATTTCCTGTGATATTTATTGGAATCACTCTATAAGGTATTATATTATGTGTGTAATTTTAAGTTATTTTTATTTGAATGGAAGAGTCTTTAACCTTTGTAATTACTGCATAATAAATTTTGCTAGAACAAACAATAGTGCTTTTCGTTTTTCTAGAAAGTTTGTTTTAATTTTTAAATATTTTCTTACGTTTCAGGTAAGACTTGCCAGAAAAAACTTTTACTGTATAATCATATAATATCAAATTATTTTGCATCAATAATTCTAACAAAATCAAGATTGGAAAATATGTTATAATCTATTAGCTTCTTCCATTACACATAAAACTTTAAACTGTTTTCTCTAAATTGACAAGACTAGAATGAAAGCACTTGTGTAAATTGTATACTTTCAAGTATATAAAATACTGCTGACTTATAGTTTTAAAAAATAGTTCTTCCGATAATTGAGGACCTAGATCTTCTAGTACATTTAGTAACTATTATTAAAATTATGTTTATGGCCAAAAGTTATTGGATAAAGAGATAGCCCAGTTATATTTTAACTGGTCATAAAAGTCAATTTGTTAGTTTTCTAGGTAGGGAATTTAATATTGATAATGAACATGAACTCAACTAACTACTATCACGTGTTCATGAAAATCTTTTATTCTTTCAAATCTAGTCCATCTTGGCAGGTTACTTCTATATTGTATTCTATGACCTAGAAGAACAGATTCATGCCTAAGAATCCCAAATTCAGTTAATTCAGTATCATATAAACTTTAGAACATTCTGGTGAAGTAAATAAATATAAATGCATGATCAGTGAATGATTATAATAATGTTAAAGGCCATCTTTTTAAGTAGTATTATGAGTCAAGTACTGTGCTAAGGGCAGCAGAATAAGGATTCCCTCACTTAGTCCTCACACGGTCCTCAAGGGATAAACCACTGCCTGTGAGATGCACAGTTGGCGACATGTTCTCTATTAAAAACAGTTTCTACTTCATCAAGAAAGTAAAAAGACAGCCTACACAATGGGAGACAATATTTGGAAATGATACATCAGATAAAGAGAATATATAAAGATCAGATTATATAAAGAGGTGATTCAACTCAACAACAGAAAGACAGACAACCCAATTACAAAATGAGCAAAAGACATGCGCAGACACTTTTCAGAAGAGGAAATACAAATGGCCAAAAGGCACATGAAAAGATGCTCAACTTCACCGGCTATTAGGGAAATGCAAATCAAAACCACAATGAGATATCATCTCACACCCACCAGAATGGCCATTATCAATAAAACAGAAAATGCAAGTGCTGCAGAGGATGTGGAGAAAGAGGCACACTTAACCACTGTTGGTGGGAATGTCAAATGATACAACTGCTGTGGAAGACAGCGTGGTGGTTCCTCAGGAAGCTAAGTATAGAATTGCCATATGATCCGGCAATACCATTGCTAAGTATCTACTCAGAGGAAATGAGGGCAAGAACACAAATGGACATTTGCACACCAATGTTTATAGCAGCATTATTTACAATTGCCAAGAGATGGAAACAGTCAAAATGTCCATTAACAGATGAGTGGCTAAGCAAGCTGTGGTATATACATACGATGGAATATTATGCAGCTGTAAGACAGAATAAAGTCATGAAGCATGAGGCAACATGGATGGACTTTAAGGACATTATGCTGAGTGAGATTAGCCAGAAACAAAAGGACAAATACTGTATGGTCTCAATGATATGAACTGACATTAGCGAATGACCTTGGAGAATTTCAGTTGGTAACAGAGAACATCAGAAGATAGAAATAGGGCAGATATTGGGTAATTGGAGCTGAAGGGCTACAAATTGTGCAACAGGACTGATTGTAAAAATTCAGAAATGGATAGCACAATACTACCTAACTATAATACAATAAGAACACTGAATGAAGCTGAATGTGAGAATGATAATGGGAGGAGGCCTGGGGGCACAAATGAAATCAGAAGGAAAGATAGACAATAAAGACTAAGATGGTATAATCTAAAAAAAAAAAAGCAATTTCTATACAATGCTTGCTTTGAATTTTTTTAAATTTCCTTCAACTAAGAGGTAGGATTTTCCAAGAAAAATGGTTAGTTAATGCTTATTTCAGTAAATCTTGTTATAAACACATAAGCTTGCCCCTAGTTTATACATACCTCATAATTTAATCATTTATTTAGCAAAGATTTGTTGAATAGTTCTCATGCAGGTGACTGTGCTGATACTGGGCATACAAAGATGATGAACTGTCCTCAAGGAGATAAGAGTTTATTTGCTAAATAGTCAAGAACCAAAAAAGAATATAAAGTTGGCTACAAAGAAGATTTATGGAGGGTACAATGGGAGCAGAGAAGAGGGAGTGATTTACTCTACCCAAGTCATGGCAGGGAAAACTTGACATGAAAAAGTGGTATCCAAGCATATATTGAAATATGAGTAGGAATTAGCCAAACAGATGGGCAACAGCTAATTCAGGAACAAGCTAAAACAAGAGTCAGGAAAGAGCAGGCCAGCTGCATCCAGAGAACTGCTTGCAGTCCTGTAGGACCAGAGGGTGAGGTGCATACCAGGCTAGAGAAGATGGCCGAGTAGAAAGAGGAGCCTTTGACAACAACTTGGGTGAAGAAACTAAGTGCATTTACCACCCCTACCCCCCCCACACACACACATTCACACAGTCTGTAAGACCTAAAACCTGTGCCCCTCCCATTATGCCAGGAAGCATCTCTAATGCTTAGTGGTGAATAAGACTTGATCCTCTAGAATTTTAATCAGGTAATATTATGATTAGATTTCAAATAGAAAAATCTCCTAACTGGCAGCAGCATGGAGAGTGGTTCAGAAGAACTAGGAACCTGACTGACAGATCAGCTAGAGAGCTACAGAACTGGGTCAGGTGAGGAATGATTCAGAGAATTATTCATTAAATGGGAATGAAAATGAGGGGGCGGATAAAGAGTATAAAGATATGGAATTGGTGGGAGTTGGTGACCTCTTCAGAAAGAAGTCTGAGTTGGACGTATTTTGGAATCATGGGATATATGAGCTCAATCAAGCCAGGGGCGTGGATGAGAACAGCAGGGAATGGGGTTTGGGGAAGAACAATGGGAACACCAACACTTAAGTGTTGTTCAAAGGTGTGAAAGAGAATGAGAAGTAGTCAGAGATATAGACAAAAAAAGGCATGGTGTTCCGGAAGAAGAAAGTTTCAAAGAGACAGCAGCCAACAGTGCCAAATGCTGCAGAGATCAGGAAAGGGAAGAAATGGCAAGTGGTCGTTGGCTTTGATAACTAGATGAGGATCATAGCAAGGGTAGGCTGAGATCGAGGGTAATGGCGGCAGCAAAAACCAGATTCCAGGGAAGTCACGTGAAAGTTGAGGAAGTGGAGACAGAACTGAAAACCTCCCTCTATGAAGAAACTTGACTATACAGGAAAGGGAAAGAAAAGACATGAATGCAGAGTCAGGCAGGTTTTCTTTATGTTTTTAGAATAGTTCGTGTTTCTATGCTAGAGAGAGAGCTTGAACGGACAAAGAAGGGTCAAGCAAAAATGTTATAACAACTTTCACCTACCACTGGGTTATATGTAATAACATTGAAGGAACAGTCAAAAGGTCATTTATTAATGGTTAACATTTGTGATTGGAAGGAAAAATAAGGTTTTCAGCAAGACATTAATTTTGATATGATAGTAAAAGCAATGTGGAATCAATATTAGGATCAGAGGAGGCTTTAATGACCATATCTTCTTAATCTTACACACTGCTCGAATCAGCCTCCCTGACTGAACTTTCCTACCTCCAGTGAGCAGAAGCTCCCTACCCCTGAGCCTCCCAGCACCAGCTGTGCCACCCACGACAAGTCCTGGGCTGTGTAATGAAAAGATCCCTTGGCCTCACGACCCTGCAAAGATAATAGATATTTGGGAAAGGTACTAACGACTATAGGTGTCTTGGGAAGTGGAAGGGCACATATTAGAGAAGTCTTAAGAGAATTGCCAGGCAGTGCCGGAGGTTGGAGGTCATAGATGTATTTGAAGCCCATCAGCATGACTGTTCTTCGGCTGCCTTCAGCCTCCTGGATGCAGGTTTATGGCAGTGGATAGTTGGATTTAACCAGGATTGGGATTTTGCCCAAGAATGACAGAAGGCAGCAGGTCAGAAGAGCAAGGGTGTGTGCAGAGGAGTGATGGTAATAAAAATTCCATTTATAATTAAGATCTTTATTAATTTTACACTAGGATTTTAGAAATAAAACTATATGTGGACCAATACTATATTATTGCTTTACCTTAGGTAGGATGTCAAACTAGCTTACATATAGGTCAAAATGTTTAATTCTTACATCATTCTGTCATTTCCTTCATACCCAATCATATGTAGGTATAATGAAAACTCTTTGTGGTTGTTTACATCATATCTTAAAATATTTACCCAAGACCTTTCAGCATCATCAAACAGTAAGTTTCTAACTCCTGGCTGTTTTCCAACCACTAGATTTTAAATCTGGGGTGGAGAGATATCCTGAGGAAAAAACTTTAAAGAATATTTTCTTTGCATGTCCTAAAGCTAAAGCAAAGAAGGACTTCTTGAACAGCAGAACCATCATTTGTTTGTTTTGCTGCATTTTTCATCATGTAGATGAAACATGATAAAACATTCCATTTCCTACATGGATTTGGGGGTGGAGAAAAGTTTGTAATCGAACATGGTTGGAAAATTCTTCCTTCATGTTCACAGGATCTATATGCAAATTTTGCAAAAAAAAAATACAAATAATAAAAAAGACAAAAAAAAACTAACAACAAAAAAAATGAAGAACAATACAAATTAGATCCTTGAAAATATATCACAAACAGGTTTACTAGTTAAGTTTGCAGATTCCAAAAAATGTATTCATAAAATGTATGAAAATATTTTGAAGGCTGTATCTTGCTTGGGGCCCAGCTAAAAATCATCCATAAAAATTATTATTAATTTATTTATTTTCATATATGAAATGGAGAACTTACTCTGTCTTTCTACAAACAATGAGAGTTTTACTTCTTCCTTTCCAATTTTGATGCCTTGTATTTCTTTTTCTTGTCTAATTTTCTCTGGCTAGAACTTCCAACACAATGTTGAATAAGAGTGGTGATAGTGGACATCCTTCTCTTGTTTCTGATCTTCGGGGGAAAAGTTTTCAGTTCTTCCCCGTTGAGGATGATGTTAGCTGTGGGTTTTTCATATATTCCCTTTATTGTGTTGAGGAAGTTCCCTTCTATTCCTATCCTTTGAAGTGTTTTCAACAAGAAAGGATGTTGAATTTTGTCAAATGCCTTTTCTGCATCAATCGAGATGATCGTGTGGTTTTTCTGCTTTGATTTGTTGATATGGTGTATTACATTAATTGATTTTCTTATGTTGAACCATCCTTGCATACCTGGGATGAATCCTACTTGGTCATGGTGTATAATTTCTTTACTGTACTGCTAGATTCGATTTGCTAGAATTTTGTTGAGGATTTTTGCATGTATATTCATTAGAGAGATTGGTCTGTAGTTTTCTTTTCTTGTAATATCTTTGTCTGGCTTTGGTATGAGAGTGATATCGGCTTCGTAGAATGAGTTAGATAGCTTTCCCTCCTCTTCAATTTTTTTGAAGAGTTTGAGCAGGATTGGTACTAATTCTTTCTGGAATGTTTGGTAGAATTCACATGTGAAGCCTGGACTCCAAGCCAGTCCAAGCCTGGTCCTGGACTTTTCTTTTTGGGGAGCTTCTTAACGACTGAGTCAATTTCTTTACTTATGACTGGTTTGTTGAGGTTCTCTATTTCTTCTCAAGTCAATGTTGGTTGTTCATGCCTTTCTAGGAAATTGTCCATTTCATCTACATTGTCTAGTTTATTAGCATAAAGTTGTTCATAGTATCCTCTCATTACTTCCTTTATTTCTGTGGGGTCAGTGGCTTTGTCTCCTCATCCATTTCTGATTTTACTTATTTGCATCCTCTCTCTTCTTTTTGTCAGCCTCGCTAAGAATCCATCAATCTTACTGATTTTCTCATAGAACCAACTTCTGGTTTTGTTGATTTTCTCGATTGTTTTCATGTTCTCAATTTCATTTATTTCTGCTCTAATCTTCATTATTTCTTTCATTTTGCTGCTTTGGGGTTAATTTGCTGTTCTTTCTCTAGTTTTCCCAAAGGGACAGTTAATTCCTTGATTTTTCTCTTTCGTCTTTATTGATATAGGCATTTAGGGCAATAAATTTCCCTCTTAACACTGCCTTTGCTGCATCCCATAAGTTTTGATATGTTGTCTTTTCATTTTCATTTGCCTCAAGGTATTTACTGATTTCTCTTGTAATTTCTTCCTTGACCCACTGGTTGTTTAAGAGTGTGTTGTTGAGCCTCCAAATATAAAACATTGTAGGGTGTAATGTTCTATTAAGGTCTATCAGTAGTAGATGAAATGGACAACTTCCTAGAAAGGCATGAACAACCAACATTGACTTGAGAAGAAATAGACAACCTCAAAAATATTGAAGTCTGTTAAGTCTAGCTCATTTATTGTATTATTCAAATTCTCTGTTTCTTTATTGATCCTCTGTCTAGATGTTCTGTCCATTGATGAGAGTGGGGAATTGAAGTCTCCAACTATTATGGTAATGTGTCTATTTGTCTTTTCAGTGTTTGCCTCATGTATTTTGGAGCACTCTGGCTCAGTGCATAAATATTTATAATTGTTATGTCTTCTTGTTGAATTGTTCCTTTTATTAATACATAGTGTCCTTCTTTGTCGCTTTTAACTGTTTTACATTTGAAGTCTAATTTGTTGGATATTAGTATAGCTCCTCCTGCTTTTTTCTGATTGTTATTTGCATAAAATATCTTTTTCCAACCT
>PVIY010058067.1:0-12610 GCA_004026745.1 Myrmecophaga tridactyla | reverse complement strand
GGGACCCTGGGCTGGGACCTGCATGACCCCCCCTGGGTAGAGGCAGCCCTGCTTTCTCTCCACAAATGGCTCCAGGACGCAGCTGGCCCTGACAGCAGCCCCACCCTCTGACTTGTCCTCCACCAGTGATCACCACTGACACCCCTGGCTCATTCTCAGGCCTTCTGGAACTGGGGAGAAGCGGTTAGGGGGGAAAAAGCCACCACCTGCGTGACTGGCGGAAGGAGCCTTTGCTTTTGGGTTTTTTCTTCAGACAGATGCAATAAACATATCGAGCATCTTACTTTAACTTAAATACTAGCATTCTATGAAAGACAACAAACAAGTATATAAAAAAGTCATTTTATTACACCCTTTTTTGGTTGGATGTCAGTGCCCTTGAAAATCCTCTCAAGTACAAATGCTCATGTTTACAAATTATTTACAACCGGAATCTGCTCCTCCTCTATAGTCTCAACACAGCTATGCGGTTATAACAGTTAACAAATAATAGTAAGGAAAACCTCTGCCTCAGCAGGCACCAAACCTGAGCGAATGCCTGGAATCAAAGTGCCCCTGTTTGCCCCCAAGCATCAGAAAATCACTCCGATCTGAACTGAAATCAGCGTCTCTGTTGTAAACAATCACTGGGTAGCTGTCTTCTGCAGTGGACAGCTAGAGTAGACTGCTCTGTTGCTGGGTTTACACACTTTTTGCTTTGAATGTTTCTTGGAATCATTTCCTATTAGTATGGAATCCTGGTTAGCAAGGTAATGCATTATTTTGCTAACAATAATGGTCTGAGAAAGCCTAGCTTCCTAAACTCATATTTAATTCTTTAACATGGAAAATTTAACCTTTAAAATGTAAGTCCTAGAAAAGCGATATGCTCCAAGGAGAATGTTTCACTTACAGGACTGTGAGGGACTGTCAGTGTTCACATCTAGATGTTTCTAAATCAAGTGACATAAACAGAAACACTTTCTCTTCTAAATTTCATGTTAGGGAATCGCTGAAGAAAACGCATTTCAAACGCAGTCAAGGCTTTCGGCTTCAGAGTCAAGGCTGGGGCGGCAATCCCACGCAACTGCAGCTTGGATCACCACAGGAAGCTCTGAGAGATGTTTATCAATTCTCTCCTAGTGTTCTAGATTCACAGAGGACTTTCACTTAAGGCATTATGTCTAGACTATTTTAAACTTAGTGCACTCAAAATTTTATCATTTAAAAAGAGACTACCAGCACTCCATGAAGGGTGAGAGGAAATGAACAGGGTATGCCAATTAAAATAAGGTAAAACAAGAGGATTCCCATATATTTTAGGTCTGCACTAAATCTGAGGAAGGAAATGTGTAGAGATGCCCCCACCCCCCCACCCCGTGACCAGAGCACAAGTGCGCAGAGCTGCTCACACCCAGTGCCCTGCTGGGCCAGAATGAGCTCGTTTAAGAAGAGACCACACTACTCTTCTAATATTTCCAATGAACTAAAGTGTTAAATCCCATTTTTCATCACCTGACTTCTACCTTTTTCCAAATTTCTCATCAAGAGCTCAAAAAATGGTCTCCCCAGTTGGTTTTGCTAAATGTTGCCATATTACTGTCCACACATGCCTGTACCACACCAGGAAAAGACAACCCGCAGGCAAGGATGCTCCCCTGAGCAGCAGGAAGGGAACAAATAGGGAGGAAACAAAACTTTTATAAAAATTCAAAAACCCTTAAGTACCATATCTATTCTTAGTACACCAAAACCAAACATAACCTCATTTCCTGGACCAACTAATATAAAATAGTCAAAAAAAATTAGTCGCAGCATAGAGGGTATTCCTACACATTTAACTTTTCGCTCTTGAGAAAACTTCAAGGTAAGAAGGCAAATCATCAACCAATCAAGCTCACTTAAAATCACATTTGTTATCTTGCTGCAGTAAAAAAAAAAAAAAGAAACAAATATTGGGCTTCCTTTCTTCCTTCCACGTTCCACAAATAGCTCTCCATCTTAACTAACAGAACCATGAGTGTACATGTTTATTCACATTTAAGACCCCAGTAAAATAAAATCTGATGATTTCCAGTCCACTTGTCTTAAAATGCCTGAATTTTTGTTTATACATGTGTTAAATCTTGTTACAGGTCCATAATTAAGAGTTTTTAGGCCCATTTCTGTGGTTTATACTTCTAGATTCCTAAATAAAATATGTTACACAAAGAGGTTTCCCACTCTGCAGACAAACCTGGACCTGTGCCGACCACACCTCTCATGAAAACTACCTCCCTTTTACCTTTCATTCAGCAGAGTGACATTAGCAGCATAACATTTGCACGGCAGTCTCAGTGTAAACCAGTTCAGCACATTCACCAACGGCCCTTGGAGCTGCTTTAGTACACGAAGTCCAAATGAGAGTATTATCCAAAAGCTATCCAAAATATTTCAGGAATGTGCTTAGATAGGTATCCGGCCCAAACATTTCCTTTAAGTGAGCATAAATCACATGGGGGCGGGGGTGAGAGAGGCTAGTTACACTGGCTGCTCTCTGGAATGAAGGTTCAAGCTGGGACTATGCCATGAGTGTGATTAGATAGGTATGAGTCCCAAATATTTCCTTTAAAAATGATAACAAGTCACGTGTTAGGTGAGAATGAGAAAACCTATTGTCTGTCTTTGGAATGAAAGCCCAATCTCAGATGACTTACTGTGATGGTCTCTTTCCTCAGCAAGGACCATGACGCATTTTGGGGTTAAGTATCAAGGACAAACATGTGGCAGTCCCATCAAAGACCAGGTTTTCCCTTTAGAATGTCTAATTTGTGACTCACTGTACACCCAAATTTGGCTACGTTAATATGCAAAATACTATAAATCAATAGAGAAATTCTAAATGGCTTTCAAATGAAGTATTATTTTGCTCTGGGGAAGAAACTAAAAGTTACGATGATTTTTTAAAAACTTGCCACTGTCAATTTTTTCACTGGTCACATGTAATACAGTAAAGGGGCGTTCAACAGAGATCACTTCTTCCTGCAGTATAGGATGGACACTGATGAGATTATTATATGACTTCGTCTCAAATATAGATCTCCAAATGCTGAATATCTTATATGACATTGTCCCAAGGTGTAAAAATAAATAATTTTTTTTTCTGTGCGGAAGGTAGATTTTTGCCTTAAGACCATGAACGGTGAAGGAGGTGGCTATGCTGGAATGCCGGCGCTCTGGTGACTACTGGCAAGGAGGCTTGGTGGGTGTCTTTAACCTGACGGCAGGTACTCGCATTTGCAGTTTTGGCTGCTGATTTGGGCTGTCGGAGCTGGCTGGCACCTGGGCTGGGTTAGGGATGCCAGGTGCCTGGAGCTGGGCAGATGCTGTTGTCACCACCTGCTGCTGGATGAGCTTCTGCTGAACCACCTGAGCCGTGGCCGTGACGGCAGGGATGACCTGCACCTGCTGGCCTGCTGGGGTGGCCTGCGTGAGCGTCACTGTCTGAGGGGAAGCCTGAAACATATCAGAAAATGCGTGTATCAGTGACATGGCCGATAAAACAGTCGGGGTGGGGAAGGGGATCCTTTCCAAAACTTTAATAGCAAGTTTGCTTTTTATAAAATGTAACACCTACCTGGCCTACCAAAATATGAACTCTGGTATCTAACCAAATAAATATAGAAAATTAACAGATGGTCACTCTTCAGCAAAAAGTGAATGCTTCTGGGAAAAAGTAAGGGTTGGCTCAGGGGCCTGATTTTGTGGGTGCTAGAAAGTTTAAACTACCATTTGGTTTCTTGAAATCTCTATGCCAGTGTGACTTTCAATAAAAGAAAAAATTTTAAAGCATGCCCTTTATATGGCCATGTTTTATAGCAGTAAATAAAACCTCAAGAAAGCCTAAGATGTTCCTGTGTTGAGAGGATCGGGTCCTCACTGACCCAAACAGCACTCATGCCTCTGGGATGCAAGGTCCATGGCAGCACGGGCACACCCCAAAAGGTGACAGCACGGTGCCACAGGCTTGTGGGACACAACAATGTCACTGGCCGGATGAAAGACCAAGAAACGAGCAGAAGGAAGGGTCCTGACTTACAACTGATCATTGGTTTGAATCCAAATACGCTTACAGTTTTCTCTACTGCCCAGACACTATCATATCTTTCCCTGAAAGTTTTTTTTTTCTGTATTTATGAAAATCAAAAGGATTAAAAACCAAAAATTCTCTTAAAATGGGATATGTGACTATGAATATAAGGTCCCCATATGAGGAACAGAAGCAGAGCTTTCTGATTATGGTGTGCTCCCCGGACCCACCTGCTGAGAGGCAGAGACCACCTGCTGGACACCGGCCACAGCTGCCTGCTGTTGGACAACTTGAGGGAGTTTTGCAACCTTTGATAAAAGAAAGAAAGAGCAAAATCGAGAATTCAAAAGAAAAAGAGAGCTTTTTCTCCCTTTCTTTCCTTCTCAACTCTTTATGCAGTCAAACAATGAGCAGAGCAATTCAAAGTGTGCTCCCATGGAGCCGTGACAGAATGAGGTATGTCACCCAACCCCAAATAACTACCCGTCCTCGTCATCCAATATCACGCATAACAGAAGCTTATTTTTATAATCTTGGCCCCATATCACAGACAGTCAGATGCTTTCTTTTAGTAAGAACTGTTCCAAGTTTATATGAGAGAATCACATCAAGGAAAGGATTAAATGAGTTCCTGCAGGGCACAACTGGCCTTTTGGGGGTCGGCTGCCTCAACAAGCTCCCCCAGCTCCGCAGTAGAAGGCTACAGCTGTGAGGGATGACAGAGGCAGCAAGCCAAAGCTGACACGCTGAATCACAGGTGTGGAGACCAGAATGCCCAAGTTCAGCCCAAGTCCAGAGATGTACCGAAATGTTAATGCTGGATATTTGTATCATTTTTCTACGTTTTCTTTAAAATCATGTTTGAGATCTCTCTATATGCAAAACACAACTTTTTACCCTGTATTCACTTCACTTTTTGTGAACGTTTCACTGAATGTGTATCTTGCTGTCTCAATGTAGTAAAATGGATCAGACCAGCTGTTTCTAAGTGCGGTCAGGGATGCTACCCCACAAAAGCAGAATGGGGTCACGAGCAGGCACCCTGGGGAAAACCCTCGTGGGTCTTGGCTCCCCACTCAGTTCCTTTACTCACAGACTGGGGATGAAAATGAGTCCTGTGCAAATAATTCTGGGGAAAATTGAATGGGAAATTATATATGGCATACTTGTAAAGGACAAAGCTCCAAATAAATGTTGGCACTCATTATGAAAATTAAAATTAATCTGAAGGTGTTTACTGGCTCATTGTAATTTAGTATAAAAAAACATATAGGGCAGAGTTCTTGCCTGCCATGCTGGAGACCTGGGTTTGATTCCCGGTTCCTGCCCAAGCCAAAAAAGAGAAAAAAAAAAAACCAAAACATATAAACATGCTTCCATGA
This sequence comes from Myrmecophaga tridactyla, assembly GCA_004026745.1. Classification (NCBI taxonomy): domain Eukaryota; kingdom Metazoa; phylum Chordata; class Mammalia; order Pilosa; family Myrmecophagidae; genus Myrmecophaga; species Myrmecophaga tridactyla. The sequence continues at coordinate 7,180 of PVIY010058067.1, read as the reverse complement.
AATAACATGTGCCGTGGATCATACCCTGTATAGGTCTGAAGCACAGAAACAGGCCTCCCTTCTGCACCACACGGGGGAGGACTCAGGTACTCAGTCCAAGAAACCTGGACAAAGGTGGGGCCCTAAGAAGTGAGTGAAAGCACGAAAGCCACTTGTGTCCCAAGGGCACTTGCTGACCCAAAAGGGCTTATGCCTTAGTTTTCATGGCCTCATGGGATGTAGGACACACACCCCACTCCAGGTAAGGAGATTAGCAGGAGACACACACACACACACACACACACACACCTCACAGCTGTGATCCTGAAGGGAGACAGTGTCAATAAAAGGGGAACCAAAAACTTCCAATGAAAATGCCAGCCACAAAGGGTGACACAGCCCTGAGATCCCAGAGGCAGCAAGACTCCATCTTCAGCTCTGAGACCAGGTGATTTCCCACAAGAGCACCAAGTCCACTCGAGAAGGGAAACGAGCCTCTTCAACAAGCGCTGCTGGGAAGACCGGATGTTCATACGACCCTGCCTCATACCACATATAAAAATTAACTCAAAATGGATCATAGAGCTAAATATAAGATCTAAACCATGAAACTCTGAGAAGAAAACATGAAGAAAATCCTCAGGACCTTCTGTTAAGCAATGGATTCTTAGAGTTAGCATCAAAGCACAAGTAACAAAAGAAAAACTAGATGAATTACATTTCATCCAAATTAAAAAATTTGGTCCATCAAAGGACATTAGCAAGAAAGTGAAAAGTCAACCTACAATGTAGGAGAAAATACGTGGAAATCATATAAGGGCTTAATATCCAGAATACAACTCATCAACCAAAAAGGCAAAAAAACTGATCAGAAAACGGACAAAAGACTTGAACAAACATTTCTCCAAAGGTGATATTCAAATAGCCAGTACGCATATAAAAAGATGCTCAATATATCACTAGCCATAAGGGAAATGGGAATCAGAGCTACAATGAGAAACCATTTCACACCCTCTAGAATGGATGACTATCATTTAAAATGTGGAAAATGAGTGTTGGAGATGAGGTGGAACTCCTATGCATCACGGTGGGAATGTAAAATTGACAGGGAGTGCAAACATGCTACTTGAGAGGTAGTGCCCAAGCCCAGGGGAGCAGGAAGCTGTCTGGGATCAAGCAGGAGACCATGGGCTTTCGGGGCTCTAAGGAGTGTGTGGCCTTGCTCTTAGTGAGAGGAAAAGCCCCTGGAGGGCTTAAGGAGACGAAAGGAGACTGCTCCACTGTGGTGCTGACAGCAGACGGAAGGGAGGCGGGGGACAATCGCACTGATGCAGGTGACAATCTGGGTGGGAGAGATGGGGTCTACACAGGATGCTCACCGCAGAGGTGGGGGGAAAGCAGTCACATTCTGGATCTTTTAGGAGTGGAGTCTACAGAATTGCTAATGGATCACTTCTGGAGTCTGAGACAGAGAAAAAAGGGAAGAATGATTGCAAGGATTTGGTCCAAGGAAGGCCAAGGGGCCTAGTGGGTCTGAGCCATCATATCTGAGCAGATGACGCCTCTGGAAGGAGCAGTTTGGGTTGTGCACGCTACACCAGAGGCTATTAGGTCAGACATTTAAAAGGCCAGCTGGCCAGACAGGGAGTCTGGGCAGCCAAGGCATAGAGAGGGATTTAAAGAGACAGGGTGGACTAAAGAGAGGGATGGAAAGATCAAAGGTGATGGTGGAGTTATACAGAGAAGACAGGATTAACAAATGAATATGAATGCTGAATCATTAAATTGATATCTCTTTTAGTCTCCAGTATTTTAGAAGAGCTAGAAGTAAAAACCTAAAATTGTGGAATTGTAACCCATGTCAAACTCTGAAATATGTTCTACAACTAATTGTGGTGCTATGCTTTGAAATTTATAACTTTTTTGTATATATATTATTTTTCACAAAAAAAGAAGGAAAAAAAATTGATTGTGATGATAAAAAAAAAATATTTAAGCCCTCTACTCTCCTGTATTCTGGAGCAGCTAGAAGGAAAAATCCGAGAGGATCATATGGTTGCCCATGACAAACTCTGGGATCTGTCCTGTATCTACTTGTTGAAGAGTGCTTTGAAAACTATTGCTTTTTTATTTCTTTGCTTTGTATATATGTTATACTATACTATAAAAAAAGTTAAAAAAAAAAGAGACAAGGTAGGCGATCACCAAGGGAATGAAAGCAGACTGAGTGCTTTTTCTTAAAAGACCACACAAGCAAAAAACAAACAAACAAAAACACTTAACTCAAAATAAAAAGAAATGCAAACATTTCTAACAAACAAGAAAAAGAAAGAAATTTTCCTACTCTAATAAACAGTGATAGAAAAAAATCCCACTTCAAGCAAAGCTCCTACTTGGCATGGCGCACACCCGCACTGCACTGACTCGGGGGCAAGGCTGCCGCCGTCACCGCTGCTATCTGCCACTGCCCGGCTGTACAAGGCAAGGAGAAGGGCATAGGGGATGAGAAGGAAGGTGAGTGAGTGCATGCAAAGAAAATGCAGAGGAAGCTACAGATAGACGATTCAAATAATGCCAGACCCAACTCAATGTACAATAGCCACAGACAGAAAATGGAAATTAAAAAAAATGCTGCTTACAAAAGCCTCAGAAAGGACTGATTATTTAGGAATAAAGATAACAAAAGATATACAACCTTTACAGAGGTAAATTTGAAAATGTATTTAATTAAAAAGCATCCAAGAAGACTTAAATAATAAAACATATGCCACATCCATGGGTCTGAAGCGTCAAGACTGTAAAGATTATCACCCCTCCCCACTCCATGCAATTCTAATAGAAACCCCGCAGTTCACACGTGAAACCTGACAAGCGCACCAAAGCTCACACAGAGCACAGGGCACCTACACTAGCCAAGGTATTCCTGAGGAAGATTAGCTGATATCAGAGTAATTAAAACATGAGAGATAAACAAAGAGACAGCAAAACCAAATAAAAAAGCTCAAACACAGGACCTGGCAAAATTTATGACAAAATTAGCAGAGCAAGATGAATGGGGAAAGAATGGACTTTTCAGTAAAGGGCGTTGAAAAAAACAGGTTATTTATATGAAAAAAATTAAATTGTACTATCATAAACAAATACCAACTCTGGGATCAAAGACCTAAATGTGAAATCAAATGTATTAAGGTTGTAGAAGATGATCTAGGGAAATATCTTCATGTTCTTTGGAAAGGATTTCTTAAGGAAAGCACAAAAATATCATTTGGAAATGAAAAGAGTGATAAATTCCAGTACATTGAAATTAAGAACTCTGACCATCAAAAGGTGCCACTGGGTAAGTGAAAAGATTAGCCACTTGCTGGGAAAAGTAAGCCTCGGTATATAAAACTACAGACCAATCTCTCCAGAACAGATAGACAAAATGGGGCAAAACACCTGAACAGGCACTTCCCAAAGAGGAGAATGAAGAATCAATAAATACATAAAAGAGGGAATCTCATCGTTAGCAGAGAAACACCACTTAAAACCAGAGTGAGATTCCATTTCTCAAACACCAGGCCGGCGCAAGTTAAACAGTTTAAGGACAAAGACGCAGAGCTCCAGGACCCTATAAGATTGGCGGGGCTGCCCCTTGTGAGCTGGCTGAGTGTGCACACACAGCTGCACTCCGAGTGCACGCCCCACACCCCACAGGTGTGCGTCTTGAGTCTGGTCAATACTGTGCAATACTGCAACAGTCCAAACCAGATCCCGAGTGCCGACAGCTGTGCCTTCATCATGAAATAGAACAACACACGCAGACACGTGGCAGACTCTCATAAACGGTACATGAACAGACAAGTCTTTCACGTGACGGAAGACGTCACTAGCATTCTAAGCCATGCTAGGTCAAGCAGTACACTCTTCAGGGACACACACAGATGCTGACACTGTAGAGAAATGGGCTACAAATGCCAGGCCCTTTGCTGCCTCTGGCAGAGGCAATGGGGGGCACAAAGGGGTCCCCAGTAGCACCATGGCCCTGTTTCTTCACCTGGGAGGCGGGGGCAGGTGCTCCCCTTATTCTCACTTTTTAGCCACATGCACACACACGACTGATTCGTTGTCCGGCACACGTGCCAGGCTGTGATGCGGACGTCGGCATCAGCTCCTGCTGCGAGCAGGCCATACTCACTTGGATCTGGGTCTGCACTTGCGGAGTCCCCGCCAGCTTCTGGGCTTGGGAGATGGGGGTGGTGAGGAACTGGGTTTTAAGAGCCGGCTGTGTGGCGTAGGTGACCTTCTGCTGCTGGCCCTGAGCAGCGAGTTGCTGTGCAGTTATCTGAAGAAAAGGAGAGGCTGCTCATTGGAGCCCAGGCAACACAACCAGTTCCCACCAAGAACCTGCACTGACCAAGGACCTTCCTAAGAGGACCCTGATGTCCTCCTGTCAAACGTGCCCCCAGACAAATGGTACACACCCTGGAGGCCCTGACCATTTTTGTCTCTTCAAGCCTATACCTTCCCACATCAAATGCTATTAGGGCTGACATCAGCCCATCCCACATTTTCTGGGAGAGTTCTGGCTTCCAGTTTTCTGTTCTGCCGTCCTGCAAGCTGCACTACCAGGATTCTGTACTATTTCAGCACCAAACCAGCTCTTCTGACTGCATCCTGCAGAAGGTGGGAACACAGAACAGAGGTGTGCCAGGCCTCAAGGGGAGGGCATGCACTCGGGAGCTACGCTGGAGGCCAAATGTCAGCACACCAGCCTCACTTTTCATCAGCTCCAGACCGTGGGCCTGGCACTCATTCCCTCTGGGCCTCCCTCTGTCTTCTCCGTCCCGCCAGCCCTGTTCTGAGGATGGCACATGCAGAGCACTCAGTGCAGCCCTTTGTGTACAAGAAGAGGACAGCTGTTTAAGTGTTACCAAACGACTGCTGCTGCAGAGAACACGGCATGCGGCATCACTAAATTCAGAAAATGGTGTGAATCCTAACACAGAGTTCAGTACCAAAACCGTCTGTTCCCCACATCAAGGGAACATCAGGCTTTATGCTGCCAAAAAGTAACCAGTGTGTGAGCTCCCTGAAGACAGGCTGTCTCCTTCTTCTCACCTTCACAGACACTCACGTGGGGGCTGACTGAGGAGCTGCAGGAGTGCTGTATCAGGAAATGCATAAGCTACGGAGAAGCTCAAGTTTAACTGGACACCGCTCACACTTCTCCTTGAGTCAGTTCTGCTCACCCTGACCCCATGTGCCACCCTGCTTTCCCATGGCTGGCACCTCCGGCCCACCCTCCAATGAGTGTATAAACCAAGGACATGCTTTCCAACTGGGCTCCAGACACCCCTTTGGCTTCAAGGAGAAGTCACGTTCCTCATCAGACTTGGAGATCTCCCTTCCCCCAATCCATCCCGTCTGTGCACCAGGAGACCGGGCAGGACCTGGCCTGTAGGCTCCAGCTGCTCTGCCCAGCGTTCCAGTCCTGCCTCGATCCCTCACAGGCACGCAGCCCTCCCAGCTGCTCACAGCCAACATCCTCAAGAAACTGCCAGCCCTCCGCTCCAGCCTCTCACCCGGAGACCACTGTCAGATCACAGGTAGCATTCATTTGTAGAAGGGCCAAAGAGGGAAAGAACAAAAAATCACCACCACACTAGTAATTCTACCACCTATCCTCTGTGAAACTCACACAATGATGGGGTTCTCCAATCCATGAATTCTAGACAAGGTTTCACTAAAACCACTTCGTCCTCTAGGGCATGTGTCTGACGGCCAGGCCCCTGGCCCAAAACACAGAAAAATGATGTGAGAAAAGTACCGAGTACCTTTTGCTGGACGGCTGCCTGGCCTTGGGCGACCTGAGGCTGAATGGCTTTCTGTTGCTGGACGGCTTGCTGTTTGAGCTTCAGCAGCTGCTGGACGTGCACAGGCTGGGCTACCACGGTCTGTCCTACAAACAGTAATTACATTGTTTCATCATCAAAGCTAAGGAAGTGAAAGTGATTGCAAGGCTCACATGAAATTCTCTACTCTTTCCATGAATTACTGAATTGTTCAAGTTGATGGACTTCTGTACAGATGCAAAAATGATATAGTGATGGGCAGGCCACGGTGGCTCAGCAGGCAGAGTTCTCGCCTGCCTTGCCGGAGACCCGGGTTTGATTCCCGGTGCCTGCCCATGCAAAAAAAAAAAAAAGAAAAGAAAAAGAAAAATGATATAGTGAAACAAGGCTGAGACAAATTAAACCATCCCTTAAATACATATAACATGCTATTAGGCTCATAAGGGACACTTAAATAAAGATATGAGAAATTCAGAATGTTCAGTGATTTAACTGATGGACCAAAACCTGTACCTGAAAATTTTTTTTTTCATTTTTTTTTTTTTAATTTGCATATGGGCAGGAGGCACCAGGGATCGAACTCTAGACCTCCAGCACGGCAGGTCGGAGCTCTGCCTGCTGAGCCACGGCAGCCGCCCCGTACCTGAAAATTTTTGAGAGACCCTTATGCTAAAATACAATGCAGCATCCCTGTAATGCATTTTAAGTAAAGGAAACGGCAGAGCTAAGCACTTCTATCACAAAAGGCAGATTAAACATCACAGGCCGTAAGAGCAGGTGCTGCAGAGGTGGGAGAGTGCCCGGCACGCACCTGTGGCCTTCTGCGGCTGCCCAATGGCTACGCTGATGCCGGCAACATTCATGGGCAGGGTCGTGACTCCAGGCGAGGAGACCACAGCCGCAGGCACAGACACCACAGGTGGCTTCGCCAGGGCCACCTGAGCGGCCTGGGGCGTCTGGGCTTGCATCTGGCCCGGCGCTTGCAGCTGGGAGGTGGGGACCCGGGTCTAAAGAGCAACAGAAGTGAGTCAGTCAGAGAAAGTCAGAATATCTTGTGTCTTTCCAAAGGTGCCCTTGCAAGAGGCCAGGCTGTGAAAACATTCACCAAGGTTACCAAAGCTGGCAAGTGGCAATCGAGTTAAAAGAAGGCTTACTGATTCACACACACGTATGCTGATCCATTTCTTAAATCATTGCTTACAAAGCCTGGGACCCATGAGCCCACCAGGCCACGGCCATAGATCAGATTTTAATTGGCTCGCACGACTCAATCTCTGCTGTTACCTCCTTCCCTGCCACTGTCCATCTACTGTACCTCGCTAATACCCAAATCGTGCCATATTTTTCGATGGATCTCTTATTTCCTA
>PVIY010058066.1:0-12612 GCA_004026745.1 Myrmecophaga tridactyla | reverse complement strand
AAATAAATTTAGTTTGAAATGCTAGTGATAAATGAAAGCAAGGGGTAAGGGGTATGGTATGTATAATCTTTTTTTCTCTATTATCGTTTTATTTCTTTTTCTGATGTCTTTTTATTTCTTTTTCTAAATCGATGCAAATGTTCTAAGAAATGATGACTATGCAACTATGTGATAATATTAAGAATTACTGATTGTATATATAGAATGGAATGATATTTTAACGTTCTTTTGTTAAGTTTTTTAATTAATAAAAAGTGTATAAAAAAAAACAACAAGCCAGCTCTACATATACTCAAAACCAGGTAAACTGTACTTTTGGGTGACTTTGGATAATTCTGACTATATACAATTCTCACCAAACACCCTGACTTGTGTATCAGATTTCACTGTGACATGGTTTTAGATATTTAATTAAGTTCTGATTGGTGTGTTTAGTGCCCCACAGATTTGTGTTCTCATTTGAAGAGTTGATATTTGGTAAGTATAAAATCCAGTAATTCTGAAATTTCTTCATCACTGAAATTGTGTGTTTGAATGGGTATAAGGCTATTAAAGTCCACGGTAAAGAGTCCTTCTTGTTAAGGAAAAAAGTACTGGGAATAATGGCTACTATTTTTTAATCCATTCTGACAGTCTTTGTCTTTTATTGGGAGCATTTAATCCATTAACATTTCATGTATTTCTATAAAGGCAGTATTTCTTCTATCACTTTGCTTTTTGGATTTCATATGTCATATCTTATTTTTTTCTCTCTCTTTCTTTTTACCCTTCTTGATAATCTTCATTGTGATACTTGTTCTAGTTTGCTAGCTACCAGAATGCAATATACCAGAAATGGAATGGTTTTTAAAAGGAGGAATATATGAAGTTACTAGATCACAGTTCCAAGGACATAAAAATGTCCCAATTAAAGCAAGTCTATAAAAATGTCCAAATTAAGGCACTAACAAGAGGTTAACTCCACTCAAGACAGACTGATGAAGTTCAGGGTTTTTCTGTCTACTGGAAAGGTACATGGAAAACATGGTGATATCTTCTAGCTTTCTCTCCAGGCTTCTTGTTTTATGAAGCTCCCTGGTGGGCATTTTCCTTCTTCATCTCCAAAGGTCTCTGGCTGCATGGGCTCTGGTAGTTCTCATGGCTATTTCACCATTCTCAAGCTTTCTCCAAATGCTTCCTCTTTTAAAGGATTCCAGTAAACTAATCAAGATTCACCTGGAATGGGTGGAGTCACATCTCCCTTTAATACCTACAATTGGGTGAGTCACATCTCTGGGGAGATGACCTAATCAAGTTTCCAACCTATAGTACTGAATAGGGATTCAAAGAAATGGCTGCTCCCACAAGATGAGATCAGAATTAAAATATGGCTTTTCTAGGGCACATAAATCCTTTCAAACCATCACAATACTCTTCTCCAAAGCTCTCTCTCCTGTCTTTTTCTATATATGATTTCTCTTGCAATTGCTTCCTTGTCCCACTGATTGTTTTAAGAGTGTATTTTTTAGCCTCCATTTTTTGGGTGAAATTTCTGGCCTTCCACCTATTAATATATGCACTATAGTGTTCCCTTTAGTATTTCTTGTAGAACAGGTCTCATGTTCACAAACTCTCTCAGTGTCTGTTTGTATGAAAATATTTTAACCTCTCTGTCGTTTTTGAAGGACACTTTTGACTGATACAGAATTTTTAGTTAGAAGTTCTTCTCTTTCAGAACCTTAAATATATCATACCATAGCCTTCTAGACTCCATGGTTTCCACTGACAAATCTGCACAGTCTTATCGAGCTTCCTTTATACATGATTTATCACTGTTCTCTTGTTGCTTTCAGAATTCTCTTTTTAGTGCCTTTAAATCTGAATAGAGTAGGTGTATTCAGATCTGTTCTGTTTGGGGTAAACTGTGCTTCTTAAATCTGTAATTTTATGTCTTTCATAATAAGAGATAGGAAATATTCAGTAATTATTTCCTCCATTATTCTTTCTGACACTTTTCTCTTCTATTCTTCTGGGACACATGTAACATGTATATTTGTGCATTTCATGTTGCCATTTAGTTCCCTGCTCGTGCCTTTCCATTCTTTTCCCTATCTGTTCATTTGTGTGTAAGATTACAGATGTCCTGATCCTCTAGTTCACTCATCCATTCTTCTGCCTCTTCAAATTTGCTGTCGTAGTTCCCCATTGCGAGATTTTTTAAATCTCTTCTATTGTGTCTTTCTTTCCAAGAGTTCTACCACTTGCTTTTTTAAATTCTTCTTTCATGTTCTTCTTTATGTTTGCCCGATGTCTTCTTTATATCCTCCATCTCTTTTGCCATACCATCCCTCAACTGTTTCATTTGACTTCTGATGTGATTTTGCATGTCTGTTTGAACATCATTAATTAGTTATTTCTACTTCTGTATCTTGTTTGAAATGTTAGTTTGTTCCTTTGACTGGCCCAAATTTATGTTTTTCCTGGTATGACTCATAACTTTCTGCTGGTATCTAGGCATCTGATTTTCTTGATTTGTTTATTCTGGAGATCATTTAGACTCTTTTACCTAGGATCATCTTTTGGTTGGCTGTGTTCTCTATCTTTTCTTTGGTGTTCAGTTCAAGCTATTCTAGACCTCTAGTATAACTTCTGTTTAACTGGTCAGAATCTTTTCAGCTCTTGTTTTCTGGTTCTTGCCCTGCCTATAGGGAGAGTCTCCCCAGGTATGATCAATTTCAAACAGATTATGCGAGACCATATATGACAAGGGTCTCCCCAGGTATGATCAACCCCAGTAAGATTTCCCCAGACCAGATATGCCAATGTCTCAGGATGACAGCACAATCAGTATCAAGTTTTCCTGTGTGTTAGACCTGACAGGTTGTCAGACTTTTCTATGAAACCTCCATACTGTGTGTTTTTCATGTGCTGCCCACAACTCTCCACTGGTGTGAGGTGGTGGCTTTAATTCTCAGCAGACTCTCCTAGCCAAGGGTGTAGTTGGGACAGTGACTGAGGTAGGAGGCAAGCTTAAGCTATTTCTCTTTTCTGGCCCCTGGGGCCTGAATTCCCTAAAGGAGGACTGTCACTTGAACTGGGCCCCACCCACCTTCTCTTGGAGAAGATATGCCCTTTACAGAATTATCTGTCCCACTTGACTCATTAGTTTGTCTTTCAGTATTTTAATTCGGCACTTTCCTGGCTTTCACTGACAATTGAAAGTGCCTGAGGCTTTCTTTAATGTGCTATTTAGAATACTTTGAAAAAAGAAGAGAAAGGCACCAAGCAATTAAACAAAAAGAAATCTCTTTTCAGAGTCATTTCCTAGCCCTCAAGATTCACCTGTTAAAATTCAGAGTTAGTACCTGGCTCTATGTCCCCCCCTACTTGAGGCTCAGCCCCTTTCCAGTACCCTGAATTTGGCTGACTCCAAAATCTTACATCTTTATTCTTTTTTATTTTATTTCATTAAATTTTTCCCATCAGCTCTGCATTCTCTCTGCCATGATTATAAACATACTTGTCACTTGGCTGAGCTACCTTCCCTTGCTCCCAGTAGAGACTATGTAAAGATACACTCTTTAGAGAATTATCTTCTTCCCCAGACTAGTTAATTTGTCTCTCAGACATACCTTAATTACACCCTTGCCTGGAGCAGTGCTGAAGACTAAGTATGCCAACAGCTCTATCTAATAAACTGTTAAGAAGTAAAAAAAAAAAAAGAAAAGAAAAGAAAAGAAAAAAAGAAAAAAAATAATGAAAAACCCTTTTCAGATGCAGCCCCCAGCCCCCCCAGGCTTGCAAATGAAGAGCCAGAGTTAGCACCGAGCTCTCTGTGCCCCTTTTCTTGGGGCATAGTCCTTTTCCAGTATTTTGAGCTCATCCAACACCAAAAGTCATTTTTCTATTTCTGTCAGCCCGACAACCTCTCTGCCCAGGTGGAGCATCCCAGTTCCTTTCTTGCTTGATCCAGGTTTATCTGTGCTCAGAGCTTGTATTCAGCAGTCCAAATTTGTTTATTAATTCTGCAACTGGAGCTTGGTTGAACTACCTTCCTTGCTCCTATAGAGAGGGCTTCTTTTTCCCTCGGAGAAACAACTCCAAGACAGCCCACCACGCTAGTAGGAAAGGGTACCAGCCTCCATGGCTTTTTAGTAAGGACTTTAAATATGTCATCCTATTGCCTTTTGGTCTCCATAGTTCCTGATGAGCTCTAAAATGTTAGTCTTATTGAGCATCGCTTACATATATGTGACAAGTTGCTTCTCTCTTCTTGCTTTCACAATCCTCTCTTTGTTTTTGGATTTTCATGCTGTCTGTTCTTTTCTTTGTCTGGGCCTTTTTTGAGTTCATTTTTCTTAGAGTTTGTTGATCTTCTTGGATATGCATGTTCATGTCTTTTGTCACATTTGAGGAGTTTTCAGCCACTATTTCTTTAAATAACTTTGGCCTCTTTTTATCTTATCCTTCTGTTACCTCAAGTATGCATATGATGGTACACTTTTTAATGTCCCACAAGTTCCTTAGGGTCTGTTCATTTTTCTTCATTCTTTTTTTTTTTTACTTAATGTTTCTCACTCTGGATAATTGCAATCATCTTGTATTCTGTTTCTCTAATCTTTTCTTCTGTTTGTTCATATGTGTGATTGAATTACTCTAGTGAGTTTTTCATATCAATAATTGTACTTTTCAGAAGCTCCAGAATTTCTTCTTGGCCCCTTTTTATAATTTCTATGTTTGCATTTTGTTCAAACCACGTTTTCTAAATTTATTTTAGTTTGTTGAACCTAGATAGCGTTAGCTCTTAGAATATATTTTCAACTGTTAATTTAAAGTCTTTTAGTAATACTTTCAATGTATGAGATTCTTCAGGGTGATTTTAGTTTAATTCTTTTTTTCTGAAATTGATAATACTTTCCTGATTCTTCAATCATTTTGAAATGTTTTTTTTGTTGAAAACTGGACATTCTGAGTATTAACTTGTTGCAAATCTGGAAATCTAATTATTCCACTCTTCTGGGACTGCTGCTTTTTCCTTTATTGAGGTCTGGACCAGTAAGGTTGTGACATTTCAAAACTATTTTTGCATTCACAATGGGAAACAGATGAATGAAAATGCACTGTCTCTTTGGGACTTTTCTGTTCCCCTGCTCTTGATGTTGAAACAATGCTGGCCGTATCTGTCTGTCCTACAGTGACCAAAGGCAGTGCTGCAAAGCAACAATCAGTAGTCAGACCACTCCTTCATGGTTTTCAGAGTACAGCATCCTATTGCCACCTATGGCACCAGAAAGTCATACCAGGAAATCATGCTCTTGTACCCATAGCTGCCTGCCACGTGTTTGGAGAATAAGTTGATAGCTCTTACAAGGAAGGTGAAATACATGAATTATTACTGAAATTTGCCAGTCTACTCATACAGCTCTTCCTGGATACTGCAAGCATTCCAGTAGACTGCAGAGTTCCAATTTATTTGATTCAGTCAGAGCTGGACAGTTCTATAGTAGTTTTAGTGGATTCATTTTTTTCCTGAGCTATTTTCTCCATCTTCTTCCTTTCATCCCATCTCTCCATCCCTTTATTTTTACTCTTCATTCTCTTTCTTTTTTATATCAGTTTAGAATGTATTAAGATATTGATTATATTTGAATATCCCTTTCTTTTTTAATGCAATTTTACTGAGATATACTCACACATGATACAATTCCTCCAAAGTAAATAATCAATGGCTCACAGTGTCATCACATAGTTGTGCATTTATAACCACAAACAATTTTAGAATATTTTCATTACTCAAGGATATAAAAAAGAAACTCTAAAACATCCCATATCCCTTATTCTCCTTATCATTGATCCTAGCATTGGCATGATGCATCTGTTACTGTTGAAGAAAGAATGGTAAATAGTACTGTTAATTGCAGTCAATAGCTTGCAATAGGTGAATTTTCCCTTTATACCATGCTATTGTTAACTCCCTGTAATAGTTTCATAACATTTGTTCTGGTTCATGAAGGATATTTTTTATGTTCTTATTGTTCATCACAGTCATTATCCACCACAAGATTTACTGTTATACAATCCCATGTTCTGACCTCTGGATTTCTCTCTGTTGCTATAGATGACTCTAAACATCCCCCAATCAACCACACTCACAATAATGTACTACCATCACCTCTATCCATTTTCATTCATTTAAACTCAACCTGGTTAAAAATTCTGCCTATCTAAATAAACCTCTCCCCATTCTCTAGCCTTGTTCTATCGCCTATATTTTCTAGATTATATGTCCATGAGTTTACACAGTAGAATTAACTCATTATAGTAAGATCGTAGAATATTTGTCCTGCAGTGTGTGACTTACTTTTCTCAACCTAATGTCTTCAAGGTGCATGCATGTTGTCACATGCTTCAGGACTTCATTCTGTCTTAACTGCTGAACAATATTCCATCGTATGTATATACCACATTCATCAGTCGATGGAAATTTGAGTCATTTCCCTCTTTTGGCAATTGAGAATAATGCCATTATGAACATTGGTGTGCAAATGTCTGTTTATGACCCTACTTTTGGTTCTTCCTAGGTACACACCAAGTAGTGGGATTGCTGGATCATAAAGCAACTCTATACTTAGTTTTCTGAGGAACTGCTAAATTGTTTTCCACAGAACCGTAACATTTGATGTTCCCACCAGCAGTGAATAAGTGTTCCTATATCTTTACATCCTCTCCAACACTTGTAGTTTCCTCCTTGTTTAATGGTGGCCATTCTAATAGGCGTGAAATGATGTTTCATTGTGGTTTAATTTGCATTTCCGTAATATCTAGGTAAAACGAACATCTTTTAAGCCACTTGTGTTTCCTCTTCAGAAAATGTCTATTTATGATTTTGCCCATTTTTAATTGGGTTGTTAGTCTTTTTATTGTTTAGTTGCATGATTTCTTTGTGTATTCTGGATATCAAACTCTTAGCATATACATGGCTCCCAAATATTTTCTCCTATTGAATCTGTTGCCTTTTCACCTTTTTAACAAAGTCCGTTTGAAGCCCAGAAGTGTTAGATTTTGGAGAGGTCCTATTTATAGTTTTTCTTTCATTGCTTGTGTTTTGGGAGTAGGGTCTAAGAAACTACTAACTGTCATTATACCTTAAAGATATTTCTGACATTTTCTTCTAGGGGTCTTATGGTACTGACTCATTTATAATACTTTGATCCATTTTGAGTTCATTTTTATATGGAGTGAGATAGGGGTCCTTTTTCATTCTTTTGGATATGGGTATGCAATTCTCCCAGCACCATTTGTGAAGAGAATATTCTGTCCCAGTTGAGTCACCCTCGGACCCTTGTCAAAAATCGGTTGACACATAGACCTGAGAGTGTATTTATGACTTCTCCTTTAGATTCCAGTGATCAATATGTCTATTTTTCTACCAACACCATGCTGTTTTGATCACTACAGCCTTGTAATATGCTTTAAAGTCAAGAAGTACGAGTCCTCCCACTTTCTTCTTCTTTTTTCAAGATATTTTTGGCTATTTCAGGCCCCTTTCCCTTCTGAATAAATGTGATACTTAGCTCTTTCATTTCAGCAAAGTAGGTTTGTGGAATTTTGGTTGTTATTGCATTGAATCTGTAGATCAATTTGGGCAGAATTGACATCTTAATGACATTTAGTCTTCCAACCCATGAAAAAGGAATGTTCTTCCATTTGTTTAGATTGTCTTTGATTTCTTGAAGCGATGTTATGTAGTTTTCTATGTACAGGTCCTTTACATCCTTGGTTAAGTTTATTCCTAGATATTTGATTCTTTAGTTGCTACTATGAATCATTTTTTCTTGATTACCTCCACAGATAGCTCACTAATAGTGTATAGAAACAGAACTGATTTTTGCCTGCTGGTCTTGTATACTGCCTCTTTTCTGAACTTATTTTTTTAGCCCCAGTAGTTTTGTCATCGTTTCTGGGGCTTTTTGAATATAGGACCATGTTATCTGCAAATAGTGAAAGTTTTGGTTCCTCCTTTCCTATTTGGATGCATTTTATTTCTTTTTCTTGCCTAACTGCTCTAGCTAGAACATATAGCACAATGCTGAATAACAGTGGTGCCAAGGAGCATCCTTGTCTTGTTCCAGATCTTAGAGGGAAAGCTCAATCTCTCACCATTAAGTATGATGTTAACTGTGGTTTTTCATCTATGTCCTTAATCTTATTGAGGATGTTTCCTTCTATTCCTATCTTTTGAAGTGTTCTGTCAAGAGAGAATGCTGTGTTTGGTCAAATACCATTTCTGTAACAATTGAGATGATCATGTAGTTTTCCCTTTCAATTTGCTAATGTGGTGTATGACATTAGTTGATTTTCTTATTCATACCTGGATTAAAACTTACTTAGTCATGGTATAAATTATTTTAATGTGATGTTAGATTCAATTTGCAAGTATTTTGCTGAGGGCTTTTATGTATATATTTATTAGAGATATTGGTCTGTAGTTTTCTTTTAGTATCTTTATCTGGGTGATGTTGGCCTCATAAAATGCATAGGTCATGTTCATTTTTCTTGAAAGAGTTTGAGCAGAATTGGCATTAATTTCATTTGGATTCCCTGGTAAAATTCACCTGTGAAGCCATCTGGTTCTGGCCTTTTCTTTGTAGTTTTTTGATGACTAATTCAATCTCTTTACTTGTGACAGATTTTTTTTTGGGGGGGGGTCTTCTTTTTCTTCTGGTGTCAGTGCAGGTTGTTCGTGTGTTTCTTGAAAATAGTCCATTTCATCTAAGTTGTCTATTTTGTTGGCATACAGTTGTTCATAATTTCCTCATATGATCTTTTTTATTTCTTCAGGCCCCATGGTAATGACACTCCTCTCATTTCTGATTTCATTAATTTGCATCTTCTCTCTTTTTTCCTTTGTCTATCTAGCTAAGTGTTTGTCAATTTTATTGATCTTCTCAAAGAATCAACTTTCAGTTTTATTGAGTCTATTATTTTTTTGTTCTCTGTTTCATGTATTTATCCTCTAATCATTATTTCTTTCCTTCTGCTTGCTTTGGGATTAGTTTGCTGTTCTTTCTCTAGTTTCTTCAGGTGTTCACTTAGTCTTTTATTTTAGCTCTTTTTTCCTTTTAATATAGGCATTTATGGCTATACATTTACCTCTCAGCACTGCTTTAGCTTCATCCCCTAGGTTTCAATATGTTGAATTCTCATTTTCTTTCATCTCAAGATATTTACTGATTTATCTTTGCAAATTTATCTTTGACTCACTTTTGGTAAGAATGTGTTTAGCCTCCATATATTTGTGAATTTTCCAGTTCTCCAGCTCTTATTGATTTCTAGCTTCATTCCATTATGATCAAAGAAAGTGATGGAAAGCATGTGGTCCATACTGCAAAATGTCCCATGAGCACTTGAGAAGAAGGTATATTCTGCTGTTTTAGGATGCAATGTTCATACATGTCTGTTTCATCTAGTTCATGTATCATATTATTCAAGTTCTCCATTTCCTTCTTGATCCTTTGTTTAGATGCTCTATCTATTGAAAAGAGTAGTGTGTTGAAATCACTCACCATTTTTGAAGAGACATTTACTATTCTCTTCAGATTTGCCAGGGTTTGCCTCATGTGCTTTGGGACACCTTGATTAGGTGCATAAATATTTATGACTGTTATCTCTTCTTAGTGAATCGCCTCTTATTAATATATAGTGACGTTTTTGGTCTTATAACATTTTCACATTTCAAGTTTATCTTGTCTGTTATTAATATAGCTACCCCATTTTTGGGGGGGTTGTTTTGTTGTTTTTTTTGTTATTGCTGGCATGAAATATCTTATTTCAGTTTTCCACTCTTCACTAATTTGTGTCTTTTGGTCTAAAATGAGTGTTTTTGTAGAAAACATATAGATGGATCATATTTTTAACTCTGTCCTGCCAATCCCTGTCTTTTGACTCAGGAGTTTAATCTATTAACATTCAATGTTATTACTGAGAAAGCAATCCTTAGTTTGACCATTTTACCCGTTTCTTTGCCAGATCTATTTTTTTCTCTCTTTTTATCCTTTCAGCTACCTTTATTGATAATCTGCATTTCTATACTCTCCTCTAAGCCTCTCTCTCCTTTCTTTTTCAACAATCAGACCTCTCTTTATTATTTCTTACAGGCTAAGTGTCTTGTTAATGATCTCTCTCAGTTTCTATTTATCTGTGAATTTTTAAATTGCCCTTATTTTTCAATGATTGCTCCTTTGGACAAGGAATTCTTGGTAATTATTCTCTTTCAGTAACTTACATACATCGTACCACTGTCTTCTCATCTCCATGGTGCTTGATGAGAAGTCAACACTTAGCCTTATGTGACTTCAACCTATTTTTTGTAAATCACTTCTCTTTCTGCTTCCAGTATTCTGTCCTTCTTTGGCATTTGAATATCTGATTAGTATGTGTCTTGGATGGGTCTGTTCAGGTGTATTTTATTTGAAGTACATTGAGCTTCTTTAATTTGTGTGTTTCTGTCTTTTATAGGGTTGGGAAATTTTCTGCCATTATTTCTTCAAATATTCTTCCTGGCCCTTTTCCCTTTTGCTCTCCTTCTGGAACACCTATGATGTGTACATTTGTGTGCTTAGTGTTGTCAAACATTTCCTTGAGATCAGGCTAAAATTTTTTCCACTTTTTTCTCCATTTCTTCTTTTATGTTTTTTTTTTTGCATGGGCAGGCACCGAGAATTGAACCCTGGCCTCTGACATGGCAGGCGAGAACTCTGTCTGCTGAGCCACCACAGCCCACCCTCTTTTATGTTTTTGAATTCAGTTGCTCAGTCTTCTTGTTCATGGATCCTTTATTCTGCCTCTTTGAATCTGCTGTTATGTGTCTCTAGTATATTTTTTATTTCATCTATAGAGTCTTTCATTTCTATAAGATCTGTTATTTTTCTACTTATTCTCTCAAATTCATCTTTATACTCTCCTAGTGTCTTCCTAATATCTTTTATCTCTTTAGGCATCTTATTGAAATTATTTGAGAGGTTTGTTTGAACATCTTTTATTAGCTGTTTCAAATTCCATATCTCTTCCAACTTTTTAATTTGATTGTTTGGCTTGGCCATATCTTCTTGTTTCTTTGATTTTTTGCTGGTATCCTTTTTTTTTTTTTACATGGGCAGGCACCGGGAAACAAACCTGGGTCCTCTGGCATTGCAGGCAAGCATTCCTGCCTGCTGAGCCACTGTGGCCCGCCCTTTAGCTGGTATCTTGACATCAGATTATCTTGTAAGTGTAGTTTGGAGGCTGTACATACCCCTGAAAGTACCATGTTCTTTTAAGCCATCCCTGTGCATGCAGATCTAATGTGGGTTGGACCTTTTGATTAGGTTATTTCAATGAGATGTGACCCACCTCAATCACTCTGGATCTTAATCCTCCTATTGGAGCTCTTTATAAAAACTCTGGGATCTGTCCTGTAACTATTTGCTGAAGAGTGCTTTGAAAACTATTGTTTTTTTCCCTGTGCTTTGCATATATGTTATATTATACAATAAAAAAGTTTTTAAAAAGTCATGGGGAAGCTAAGAGATTAAATTCAGAAAGCACATAGAAAGACACAGAAGCCAAGGAAGGAACCATGAATGGAGAAGCTGGACACTGAAAGGAAGGAAACCTGAGAGAGAGGACCAGCAAACGTCACTATGTGCCTTCCCATTTGACAGAGCTGTCCCAGATTCCAGCAGCCTGTCTTCCAAGTGCAGGTATTATCTGATGAAATTTGGCAAAACTGAGTCTTGCTTTTGGATGGAAGGAGGAATTTAAAATTGATGACCTTGTATATTTAGCTGAGAAGATTTCCAAATTGAATGTAGAAAGTGTGACCTGGCTTCTCCTTGCAACTTATAGTAAAAAATGCCAGTGGAAAGGGATAATCTGAGAACTGAACTCTTTGGTACAAGAGTCCTGGGCATTAGGAAACCATAAATTGATGGTTTGGAAAATTCTGAGCTTTCAGAAGATGAATCCCAAGTGAGGATTCATGGAACCAGTTAGTCATCTCAGTGCAAGTCAGGATTGAAAATGCAATTATCCAGAAAGGATTTGTGGAAATTCTTAATGTCTGATGGTTGGGACTCTGTGTGCTGCATGCAAAACAGACTTTGTTTTTTTCCAGATCTGTATGAATGGAACCACTGCCAGCTTGGACTAATAGGGACAGAAAAGTGATGGCTCATAGGAAAAATGGCTTTGAAGGCAGAACCGTGGAAGCTGAGGTCTGGAGTAAAGATACCTTAGGCCAACAGAGCAGACACACCCATTTATGAACTTATCTTGGAGCTTACAGAGGGTGAGATTTTCACCCCACTGTTACCACCCTAGGGCTTTCAGCTGATTGAGAAATTGGGGAGAGCTTGGCTGCCATATTGTTTAGGAACAGTTCTGTTGCCTAGTTTCAGAGACAATCAAGCAACATTCCCCTGGGACTGGAGAGAGTCTGGTCACCACCCCATTGTCTGGAGGGGTTTGAGCCTGTGTCCCAGAAATGGCAGAGTTTGGCCGCCATCCCAATACTTGAAGATGGTGGACCCAAGAGCATGGCCATCTTCTCAATGCTTGAAGATGTTGTAGCCCTCACCCCAGTGTTTGGAGAGA
>PVIY010058065.1:0-12614 GCA_004026745.1 Myrmecophaga tridactyla | reverse complement strand
GGAAATGCAGAAAGCATCTAGTCCAGCCCCTTACTTCACGGACAAGCATCTCCTCTGGGCTCCCCTGATCTGGAAGTGGGGGTGGGCAGGCTCAGTGCCAATTATTATGTCCCATTAGCAGGTCGGGTAGCTTGACGTTAACTTTGGACAACATGGTCACCATCCTCGTTGCTTTATGTTCTCATTCCTAGTAACTCATGGAGAGTGAATTTGTTTGTTTTTGGGTGCATGGTCCGGGAAGCAAACCCAGGTCTCCCGCATGCAAGGTGAGCATTCTACCACCGAACCACCCGTGCACCCTGTTTGTTTGTTTTTAATGGACGTATCCCAAGATGTTTGGCATCACTTTTAGAAAGGGGCTCTCCCGACCACTTCTGTCTCAGCCTGCAGCTACTTCGGAGTCTCACCGAGATGTGCCCAGATCTCTTTCCAAGGGAGCCAGCCTTGGCGTTTTTCCTTCTTCCTTGACTCTGCCCACGGCCTTCCCTGCTCTGCTCCCATACTGCACACTGATCCCGCTAGAAAGAACGCTTCCTCCTTAGAAGAGGAAGAGGGCGGAATTGGGCTGACAATCGCAGGAGACGCTGGCAGGCTGGGGTAAAGGGGCAGAGCCGAAGGTCACCGAAGGTCACCGCCTCCCTCCTGCTTGTCAGATGTCAAAACTGCCTGCAGATCCCACCTGCTGCTGCGGCCACTCTGCAACCGGCTTCAGGACCCAAACAACCACGGCTGCTGGTCCCAGGAGTTCTCTTCTGGTTCTACGGTGATTAAGAAGAAACAGCAAGATGTGTGTGGTTTCTTGGAAGTCAACAAAATAGGGTTTGAAGAAAAAGATACTGCAGCCAATGAAGAGAATCGGAAGGTGAGATAATGTGTTTCTGGAAACAGTTGCCCAGCCACAGGGGAACCCCCCTGCCCACTAACACTTCAGATTTGCAATAAAAGCCAGTGCCATGGGGACTACAGGTAAAATAATACAGCACATGCCTTTTTAGTCTTGCCAGTGCTGCCTGGTTCAAAGGAAGCAGGAGCCCAGGGCAAGCAGAAAGCACCAGCCTTAATCACCCTGCCTTAACCGTCCTGAAACAGGAGTCTCCATTGCTTTTATAAAATAGCAGAATTATCTTGGCTTCAAATAATATAGTCTTACTATGGAAAAGAAAGATGAGTTAATCTTCTTCCGTGCAAAAAACCAAAATGGCTACATGATTAAAATGTGGATGTCATGGTGGAGAGAATGGGAAGTGAACATAAAATGTTAAGTAGATGTCACGGAATAGTGTTGCTAACTGCCAATGCATTTCATGTCCTTCAGTGATTTCAAAAAGTAAACTCATCCCCTTTTTGGTATTATTGCAGCTTAGGTATATTTGTAGCTCAACTTATTAAACATTGAGGAATTTTAAAAGGAGAGAGAGAGACAGTCTCTTATTCCCAAATTGCTTCATTAATTTTAGTGAACATGAATATGTACCTTTTTGATGTCATGTTAATTAGTTTCAGTTAAAAAAAAACTTACTACAGAAACAAAGGACAGTTTTTATCATCCAGTTTTGGGTACTTCTGAAAAAATGTATTAAGATGTTCAATATCATTTAACATCAGAAAATG
This sequence comes from Myrmecophaga tridactyla, assembly GCA_004026745.1. Taxonomy (NCBI): domain Eukaryota; kingdom Metazoa; phylum Chordata; class Mammalia; order Pilosa; family Myrmecophagidae; genus Myrmecophaga; species Myrmecophaga tridactyla. The sequence continues at coordinate 11,003 of PVIY010058065.1, read as the reverse complement.
AAATAGAAAGAAGAAAAGCTAATTTAGATCATTTATCATTTCATTTATTTGACTGTTTTGAGGTCCATATGCAAATAAGGTGATGGGTCACTGCTTTTGTGTGACAAATTTGCATTTATTTAACAAGCCCTGCCACCAAACCCCTATTAACACTCGCAGATGCGACTTGGTTGTGAAATTATTTTTGGAAGCAGCTTGAGTGCTCGCCCAGACTACAGGTGGACAGCCCATGCACAGGGACGGCGTGGCTGGCGATGACCACCCGGCTTCACGGACACTTCCGGGCTGTGTGCACGCCCTGGCGAGAGGGTCTCCTGGCTCTAAGTCTTGGGGAAGTCCAACTGGACAACCCCAACGCCGAGCTGAGACCACCTGACCCAAACACACACCCCGCATTTCCCAGAACCTGGAACCGAAATCAAACCCGGGAACTGTTTTAGTTTCAAACACATGAAATATACCAGATCCCGGTGATGGAAGTGAAACTGGGGCAGGGAGCCCATCCTGCTGCAGGCAGCCCATCCTGCTGACCTGGTTTAGCTGGGGAGCTGCCCAAAGGAGGAGGGAAGGCTGTCTGGGTGGATGCTGCTTGTCCAGAAGACAGTTTGAAACTCTGCCCCAATGGGCCCTCTTGGCTGAACTTGGTCCCAGCAGGGCCGTCCCAGAGAAATTCCCTGTGGCAGCTGGCCTCACCTCCCCGGCTCTCCCAGCGTGCCCCCATGCTTGGTTCCAGTGGCCTCAGAGAGTCGCGCTGGCCCTTGCTTGGACAGGCCACAAGTGAGCAGAACCCTGTCCCCACTGTGCTGGACTGTCAGCCTAGAGGGAGGGAGACGCTCCACAGGTGAACGTCACAAAGGCTGGTGCTCGGAAAAGGGAGGAGCAGATGTGGTCTCACCTGGGACACCAGGTCCGGCCAGCCAGAGGGTTGGGTGGAGTGACCCTGGCACGACAAACAGCCTCTGCAGAGGCCTGGAGGTGATAGAACACGACATGCTTTACCAAACCAAACCAAAGAGCCAAGTGGAGGCTGAGGGTGAAGCCGTGCAGCACCAGCTAAGGAGACAAGCCTCGGGATAAAAAGCAGTTTGGAGGAGGCCAGCGGGGAAGAGGGAGGTGGGGACCAGAATGGGTGGGGAACTCCAAGCAGGGAGAGGGTGGAGAGACCAAGGAGGGTGACTTCACCGTGGCCAAGACTGGGAAGAGGGTGGGGTTGGGGGCCTGTAGGTGCCTCCCTGTATCTGGGGCCAACTGGGCCCCAGGACACTCCAGCCACCTCTGGCCAGCCCAACTTTTCTGGATGCCTGCAGAGGGGGAGAGGAGGGTGAATGGAGGGAGCCTGGGGCCAGGAGGCAGCCCCCCTCAGCCACCACAGCGTGCTGGGCGTAGTCGGGGAATCCCAGCCCTTCCCCGGGCTTCTCTTCTGTCTGTCCTTTAGACTGCACTGGTGGGGCCCAGACAGTTTTTGCTAAAGGCGCTGCTCTTAGGCTGGTTCACAGTGCCCCCTAGTGACTGCGAGGCACAGGCACGGCTCAAGCCGCCCAGGCTTCTGGGGTCCCCAGTCGTGTACTCTCTGACCACGTGTCCTCCGACCCCCCTTTCCCTTCCCAGGTTTCCGTCTTTGATCCTCTTTTCTCCTCTCCTTCTCATCTCAATCTTTTCTTTATAGATCATCTACTCTCGGGGGGTCAAACCACCAGCAGTGCTGTCCTTTGGTTCCCCTTTCCCCACTGGCCCTGGGACGCCCAGGCTGATGATGGCTGGCCGCCAAGCTGGCACAGCTCTTCCATCAAGGGGCTCCGCTCCTGACAGGTGCCAGGGCCCAGAATCCAGGGTCCTCTCTCCTTCTCCTTCACCCCTAGGTCCAGCCCCAGCAGGTCCGTGGGCTTCTCCCTCTGCCATGTCTTATGCCCGCTTTGTCCCTTGTCAGCTGGGTGCTCTGGGAGAAGGAATGGAACTGCCACAGAGCCCAGCTCTGCCCTGGAAACTCCTGGGTCCTGCCACCCCCCACCCCCCACCCCAACCCCCTAGGTCTGCTTTCAGCCAGAAACAGGCAACTTGCCATTTTTTCTTTATGATGCAAATAATGCGTATTCATTGTAGACACATTTAAATGTGCATACACAAAAATATACGCAGTTATTCTGAATAGTAGGTACCCCTACCCAGAGTTCAAGGTAAGTCTTCTTCTCTGGGGGCATTATCTCGGCGCCCCAGCTCAGTCCCAGCCCCTCAGAGCCCCTCACCCAGACCCCGAGTCTGGGTCCTCACCCCAAACCTCCCCATGCCAGGGTCTGGCAGCAACCCTGAACTCATCTTTCTGCTTTGGTTTTTTTAAGAAAACCAGATATGATTAACCACAGCCCAAGCCTTCTTCTGCACTATTTAATTTATGGGGAAAAAAAATTACCATAGAAATGTTAGTCAATGTTGTTATAATGCTGATATAATTTAAAATGTATGCATCACGATATAATTTATTTCTCACTAGCTTGGAAAATGTCAGATGTTTGGGGTTTGCTTTTGCTTTTTGTTTTGATTTATTCTATGATTTATAACTAGATGTTATTTTTTTCACAAAGCCATTCTTACCACACAGAATAACAGTACATTTCAATACCATAGTGATGTTTATACAGTCCTTCAAATTCAGACTGTTCTAATAGGTAGAATAATTGTAGAATAATTTAAGACACTACAATGGGTGAAGTGAAATGGGAGAATTTTTAGTGAGTTATCTGTACACATTACATTTTCAGAGCTTTTACAGGTAAAAATAGATCTGTTTCATTTTAACATTTTAATTGACTGGTTCTTGTCCTTTTGTGACTTTAATGTCTTTGAGTCATTCCCAGCTTAAATTGACAAACTGTAATATTAGTGTCACATAAGTGTCATTCATTTTATCCATACGGGTGTAATGCACTGATAAGTTTCTGTGTGTTTTCTTTCTTTTGTTTCTGTTTTTGTTTTTTTCCTTAAACATGAGATTCCTACAATCTCTGACTTGCAACCCTAAAATGATTTTAAAATGTAGAATGCTTTTATGAGTGTGTTTCTTATTTCATAATCTTCATTGAATATATTGCACATGAGTATTAAACAGTGCAATTCTGTACACTATAGGGTTTAGATTGTGTTTGTATCTTAAAACCTGTAGAGACTGAGCCAATGAAATAAGATTTTGTTCCAGGTACTCTGGAATAGAATACAAGATGATGCAAAAATTGTACTGACATTGAAAAGCTTTTTTGCTGTTTATATATATATATATATGTGTGTGTGTGTGTGTATATATATATATGATTGCTTTTCTGCCATGCCTTTCTTCCCCACTCAAAGTGACGAATGTTGAACAAGCATGTCATATTGTAAAAATTGCCAGGTGCTACCATGTAATCTTGATTGGTTAGTGATTCTGGTCACTTACGACTGCTGGTCAGAAGTTAACTCCTAATTCTATACTGTTTAAGATTCATATATACACTTCTGCATGTAGAAGCGAAATTAATTCAGGTTGTTATGCTTGCTAATTTCAAATGTAGTAAGGAAGAACATATTTTCAACCCTACATTTTAACTTGAGGACAAAATGACTTCTTAAACATCATTTATCAGTGCATTAAGAACTGAAGTTTAAGATTTTGCAGCTTTATCTATTTGGGTTCTTGCATTGAAGTTATTCTGCAGCTTTATAAATGTCTCTCAGTATGGCTTCGAAAGTTATAAGTGTAAATATTAATTTAATTGGTAAGTATGGGCATATGTAAAATGTCCTTTTCTGAGTGCTTGCCTGCTCTGTTATGTTCGGATACTGATGCTAAACCATTAGTCAGCCATCAGATATCAGCAGGTCAGGTGTGACATGAACAGTAGGCATTTAATCTGTGCTCCTCAAAATTTTATGAGCTATTAGTCTGGTGCCAGAAGCAATTTTTAGTGAAACTACTGAACTATATTAAAATTCTTGAAATGACCATGATAACTAGTTGTAGAAAATCATGCGGGCTTAGTCTAGTCTGGTTAAATTCAGATGACTGTCTACACTTAACTGGACATGTATATATAAATTAGAAAATACATATCTATTCAGACACTAATGCTAAATACAAACAGTTTTCTTTCTTCTTCCTACTGTAATTTGTAGCTCATCATTTTTCTTTAATCCTTTCATAATCAGTTTGAATTTCCCAAATATTTGTGTTTGGGCATAAGGTTCAGGATACATACTTAAACATCATATTTGTATATATTTTCAAAGTAGAATAAATAATGAAAAGGGACTTGATAGTCAAGCTTATGCTAAAATTTCAGCTGTGTGAAGATGCATTTAAGACATTATTACTAATAATCTAAAATTTTTTTTCTATTAAAGAAATGAACAGTTTGTGATTCACAACTTTCATGCAGTCTTGATGATAATCAACTTTGGAACTACAGTGAAATAAAAAGCAGTTTTATTCTTTGAAATATTTTAATTAAATTTTTGTGCTGTTCATTTTTCTTTCAGTTTTTAAGTGTGTAATGTTAGAGTTTTAAAAGAACAAAGCCGACCCTATGACCATCATTTTAAAAAATAAATGAATTGCTATATGTAATTCAAAGGGGCTTTTCGTTTACTTTGGGAAAGGAAAAGTTATTTCTGTAAATTAAACAGACTGTGGTACTGCAACAAAAAAGTCTAAGTTATATTCTTCAAGACTATTTTTCACTGTATATGTAGAATGAGACAGAACAATTATACATAGACTACATTTTTATAAACAGAATAGTATGAGCCAAACTTCCCTGTAATATACCCCCTGCATTTAGTAGATGTATGTTAATACATATAGATCTGTCTAATCCTTTTTATGGCTGTATTTGAATATACAGGTACACCTCAGAGATATCGCAGGCTTGGCTCCAGACCACAGCAATAAAGCAAATATTACAATAAAGTGAGTCACATGAACTTTTTGGTTTTCCCGTTGTTCTAGTCTGCTAGCTGCCAGAATGCAATATACTAGAAACAGAATGGTTTTTTAAAGGGGGAATTTAATAAGTTGCTAGTTTACAATTCCAAGGCCGAGAAAATGTCCCAATTAAAACAAGTCTACAGAAATGTCCAATCTAAGACATCCAGGGAAAGATACCTTGGTTCAGGAAGGCCGATGAAGTTCAAGGTTTCTCTCTCAAGTGAGAAGGCACATGGCGAACACAGTCAGGGCTTCTCTCCCATCTGGAAGGGCACATGGTGAACACAGCATCATCTGCTAGCTTTCTCTCCTGGCTTCCGGTTTCGTGAAGCTCCCCGGGAGGCGTTTTCCTTCTTTACCTCCAAAGATCGCCGGCTCATGGACTCTCTGCTTCATGGTGCTGCAGCATTCTCTGCTCTCTCCGAATCTCTCCCATTCCCCAAAATGTTTCCTCTTTTATAGGACTTCAGAAACTAATCAAGACCCACCCGAATGGGTGGAGACATGTCGTCACCTAATCCAGTTTAACAACCACTCTCGATTACATCACATCTCCAGGGAGATGATCTAATTACAGTTTCAAACATACAATGCTGAATAAGGATTAGAAGAAACGACTGCCTTTACAAAATGGGATTAGGATTAAAACATGGCTTTTCTAGGGGACACACATCCTTTCAAACCAGCACACCCATGCATACAAAAGTTATGTTTATACTCTAGTTTATTAAGTGTGCAATAGCATTATGTCTAGGAAAACAATGTACACATCTTATTTTTAAAAATACTTTATTGCTAAAAAATGTTAACCATCATCTGAGCCTTCAGCGAGTTGTAATTTTTTTGCAGGTGGACGGTTCTGCCGTGATGTTGATGTCTGCTGACTGATCAGGGTGGGGGTGGCTGAAGTTTGGGGTGATGGTGGCAGTTTCTCAAAATAAGACAATGAAATTTTCCACATAGATTGACTCTTCCTTTCACGGAAAATTTCTCTGTAGCCTGTGATGCTGTTTGATAGCGTATTAACCACAGTAGAACTCTCAAAATCAGAGTCAATCCTCTCAAACCCTGCCTCAGCTTGATCACATGTTTATGGAATACTCTACATCTTTTGTTGCCATTTCAACAATGTTCATAGTATCTTCACCAGGAGTAGATTCCATCTCAAGAAACTTTCTTTGCTCATCCATATGAATCAACTCCTCATCCATTCAAGTTTTATCATAGACTGCAGGTTCCACTTCTAATTCTAGTTCTTTTGCTGTTTCCACTACATCTGCAGTTACTTTCTCCAGTGAAGTCTTGAACCCCTCAAAATCATCCCTGAGGGTTGGAATCAACTTCTTCCAAACTCCTGTTAATGCTGATGATTTGACCTCCTATCATGAATCATGATTGTCTGAATAGCATCTAGAATGGTGAATCCTTTCCAGAGGGTTTTCAATTGACTCTGCCCAGATCCATCAGAGAAATCAGTATCTATGGCAGCTATAGCCTTACAAAATATATTTCTTAAATGATAAGACTTGAAAGTCAAAATGTGTCCTTGATCCATGGTCTGCAGAGTGGATGTTGTGTTAGCAGGCATGAAAACAACATGCATCTCATGTACAGTTACTTCAGAGCTCTTGGGTGACCAGGTGCATTGTCAATGAGCAGTAACATTTTGAAAGGATATTTTCTTCTGAGCAGTAGGTCTCAATGGTGGCTTAAAATATTCAGTAAAGCATGTTGTAAACAGATGTGCTGCCATCCAGGCTTTGTTGTTCCATTTATGGAGCACAGGCGTAGTATATTTAGCCTCATTCTTAAGAGCCTTAGGATTTTTGGAACGGTAAATAAGCCTTGCATTCATCTTAAAGTCGCCAGCTGCATCAGCCCCTGATAAGAGAATCAGACTGTCCTCTGAAGCTTTGAAGCCAGGCATTGACTTCTCTCTAGCTATGAAAGTCCTGGACGGCATCTTCTTCCACTATGAAGTGGTTTTGTCCACATTGAAAGTCTGTTGTGCAGTTTAGCCGCCTTCATCCATCATCTTGGGTAGATCATTTGGATAATTTGCTGCACCTTCTTCATTAGAACTTGCCACTGCATCTTGTGCTTTTATGTTATGCAGATGGTTCTTCCCTGAAACTTCATGAACCAACTTTTTCTCTTTTCTTCTGCAGCTTCCTCACATCTCTCAACCTTCACATAATTGAAGAGAGTTAAAACCTTGCTCTGGATTAGGCTTTGGTTTAAGGGAATGTTTTGGCTCATTGGATTTTCTACTCAGACTACTGAAACTTTCTCCATATCAGCAATAAAGCTGTTTCACTTTCATATCATTCATCGGCTCACTGGCATAGCACTCTTCATTTCCTTCCAGAACTTTTCCTTTGCACTCACAATTTGGCTAACTGTTCAGTTACAAGAGGCATCGCTTTTGGCCTCTCTTGGCTTTCAACATGCCTTCCTCACTAAGCTTAATCACTTCTAGCTTTTGATTTAAAGTGAGAGATGTACGACTCTTCTGTTCACTTCAACATTTAGAGGCTTTTGTATGGTTATTAATTGGCCCAATTTCAATATTGTTGTGTCTCAGGGAATAGGGAGGCCCAAAGAGAGTGGGAGAGATAGGGGACGGGTGGTCAGTGGAGCAGACAGGACACACACAACACTTATCAATTAAGTTCGCTGTCAGATGGGTGTGGCTTGTGGTGCCCTAAAACAGTTACAAAGCAACTTCAAAGATCACTGATCACCCTAACAAATATAATAATAGTGAAAAAGTTTGAAATACTGCAAGAATTACCAAAATGTGACACAGAGACACAAAGTGAGCACATGCTGTTGGAAAAATGGAGTTGATAGATGGCTGGATACGGCTTGATAGATGGCTCAAGCGTTCAATTTGTAAAGTCCACAATACCTGCAAAGCACAATAAAGCAAGGTATGCCTGTCCCATAATTCATGAAACCAATCCCCTAAGAAAAGACAATTAAGTTGTTTTGATTTTTAATATTAGGAACAATAATGTACATTTGGCTTCTTATCAGATCATTTTCTTAGAATAAATTCATAGTAGTAGTATTGCTAGGTCAAAGGGATACATGTTTTGTTTTACTTTGTTTTTTAAATCTTGGGACATATTGTTAAATTGCCCTTCAAAATGGTCATACTAATTTATACTACCAACAACCCTGTGGGGAAGTGTCTTTATATGTGGCTTTAATGATCTTAAGTATTATCTCTTCTGTCTTTGACAATTTGATAAGAGGAAAATGATATCTTCTTATTTTGAGTTGAATATCGCTGATTGCTACTGAGGCTAAATAGTTTTCTATGTTAATTGGCCATTGGTATTTTTTCTAAAGTACATTGTCTATTAAGCTTGTGATGGTTAGGTTCTAGTGTCAACTTGGCCAAGTGATGATGCCCAGTTGTCTGGTCAGGCAAGCACTGGCCTGCCCATTGCTACAAAGATATTTCATAGCTGGTTGTTAAACTGGAAGGCTGGTATATTAAATCATCAGTCAGATGATTGCATCTGTGGCTGATTACATCTGCAATCAACTAAGGTGTGTCTCCTACAAGATAATCCAATCAGTTGAAAGAAGAGAACTTCTACTGCTTCTTCAGCCAGGAAGCCTCTCCTCTGGAGTTAGTCCAGACCCTTTATTGGAGTCAACAGCTTCACAGTCTGCCCGATGGATTTTGAACTCTTCCATCCCCACAGTAGCATGAGACACCTTTATAAATCTCATATTTATAGAGCTCTCCTGTTGTTTCTGTTTCTCTAGAGAACCCTGACTAACACAATGCTCTTTGTACAGTTTTCTGTGGGGATGTTCACTGCTTTCCTAATAATTGTATAAGAATTCTTTATATGTTAAAAAATATTGCTCAGTTCCACTTCTGAATGACAGTGTGAGGAGCTCCATAGAACCCTCCTGAAGGAAATAAGCAAAGGAAGCAAACACTATTTTTAAGTCTCCATAAATAGCCCTAAGGGCATACAGCCAATAAAGAAATATTTATTCAGGAAAATCTAGTAAAACTTGGTAAGAACATGAGAGTATGAGGCATGTGAGCCAGGATTCTGCCCTTTCCTCTGCCCCACCCCAAACCAGCCCGCATAGATGGAAGCTCTACTCTAAGCACATGTGGTCAAGACAGACTTCCTCTCCCTTCAACACCCAACCAGCACCAAAGTGAAAAGGTAAGTAAAGCTGAGAGGTCAAGGGCTCCCTTACTGCCCCCGGCTCCTACCCACAGGACAGAGGTACCACCTCAGACATGACAGCCTGAGAATACTGGGGCTCCCACTGCCATCACCCCAGCTCCCTCCTAAGACAGAGGTTCCATATGGAAGAGGCAAGCAGAGAAGACCAGAGACCACCATCCTACCCGGTGCTCTAACCAGTGACTCAAAGAGTTCACCCAGGGGGAGAGGCAGTCCGTAACAACAGAGAATTGGATGCTCTCCCCAGAGGAACTCACTCTATTTGAAACAAAGTTTGAGGAAGTTCAAGGCTAACAGCATTCTCAAAAACCATAGATTCCAATTAAGAACAACAAGGTCGTGTAAAAATATTTTTTAAAATTTATTTATTAATTAAAAAATTAAGAAACCAAATAAAACATCAACATACATAATCAGTAAAAACTATTTTAATAAGCCAAAACCAAAAGGAATTTTTTTAGATGCCTTAACAGTGGCGCCTCCACCCCCATCCCATGTTATTTTGGGTTGTCATTTTTTTTACAGCCTTTTTCTAGTTTTCTTTGTTTTTGTTTTTAATTTTTTTGTCCATCTGACTCAGTCTAGTTTATTGTCAGGTTAACTTACTTGTGGGTATATTTTCCCCCTAAATTGCCTTCTCATTCCCACAGCGTTAATGCACTCAACAACTTCTGCGGTGAGATACTTACTGATACTGAAGAAATTAGACATCCATTCCAAAATTTGTTGCATAGGATCAGAATTTTAATTGATAAATTCCAAATCTGAGCTATTTCTGTGTTATGCAATAACAGTTTTGACGAAGAATTTAATTTGCTCTTTTCAGGAATCTGTCAGCTGGTTTGTCTTAATGTTGATAACTGGTATCATGTCAACAGCTACCCAATACAACTATTTCCCTTATAACTCAGCAGTGGTTCAACAGGGAAGTATTGTTAGCAAAATGCATGCAGTAAATACATCTCATGAAAACTATATTCATGGGATTTGATTTAGCATGCTCAGTGACCAGTTCCCTTTATCCAACTCTCTCTCTCTACGAGTATACCTAGGAATCATATTTTTCTCAAAATAAATGGCATCTAGAACATATTTTGTTTTTGAATGTTGTGACACCTCTTCAGTTAAACTCCCTTGTCTGCTGATGGCCAGAGGAGTGGAGTCTAGCCTTAAATGTCCAGCAGTGATAATGCACCATACTTGAGTAAAACGGCTTCTCTTATTCAATTGTTACAGACTTACATTGTTAGGGCACCTTAGAATGCCTCATCTTTTGTAGATTGTCAGTAGGACCATTTGTCATACAATTAATTTGGGGGCACTGTAACATATCCTGAACTAAAAATTATTTTGTCTTATACTTCCCTTTATACTCACTCAAAATCAAAACCCCCATCTAAAACACATTAGGTATCTTTTCTGAAAGTCCTGCCTTTCCCCCACCAGGTCAGAATCAAATGGGAGGAAAAACCCTTAAAATTTAGGGTGGGGGAGAATGAAAGACCATTCTATGTAGACTTAAGCCTTTTGTAAAAATTTTACTAGTGAGTATAAATTAGAGTTAGAATATTTTGCTCCAAAAATTGTTAACCTTTAAAAAATTGCTGCTAAAAAAAAATAGAGTGAGGGCATACCATGTTCATGGATTGGAAGACTAAATATAGTTAAGATGTCAATTCTACCTAAATTGATTTACAGATTCAATGCAATTCCAATCAAAATCCCAACAACTTACTTTTCAGAAATAGAAAAACCAATAACCAAATTTATCTGGAAGGGCAGGGTGCCCCGAATTGCTAAAAGTATCTTGAGGAAAAAAAACG
>PVIY010058064.1:0-12617 GCA_004026745.1 Myrmecophaga tridactyla | reverse complement strand
CAGCCCAAGTTCATCCCAAGCAGGAGCCTGGCGATCACCTGATGCTTTGGGCCTACAAGCAGATTCTCAACTGAGGTACACACTGCCAACCCCTCAACCCTGGGGTTGGCAGCTTTCAGCATACACTGAGACCAGTGGCCTTGGCTGGAATTGCATGTGTCTCCATCTTGCAGTCTAGGAGAGGTGGGCCTAAGGGAAAGAGGTGGCCCAAAAGCACCCAATGCTGGGAAGATGTGGAAAGTGCAGTCAAGTGAACTGCCTAGCTGCCTATTTTTAGGAAGTTCTTCAAGTAGAGTTACATCTGCTGCACAAGATCTGGACCTTGGATTTGTGGGGAATTACTGACAAACTAAGAGCAAAAGGAAACCTTCAACACAAACCTAAACAAATTTAAAACATTGGATGAGCAAGGAAAATCAACTTTCAAAATGACTTTTTTCAGATAATCAAAAGCCCTGAAGCCAACAGAAAATCACGAAACACATGAAGATGCAGGCAGATATGACCCAGCCAAATGATCAAGTTAAAACACTGGAGGAGACACACTATACAAAGATGTTCATACAAATTTCCTAAACAAGTTTAGTGGGTTGGCTAATGATATAAAATATATCAAGAAGACACTAGAAGAGCATAAAGAAGAATTTAAAAGAATAAATAAAAAATAAAAATCTCACAGAGATGAAAGATGCTGTAGACCAAATTAAAAATATACTGGAGACACAGACAGCAGATTTGGAGAGGCAGAAGAAAGAAAAGCAAACTAGAGATAGGACAAATGAATTTGGACATGCAAAAGAACAAATGGCAAAAAAGATGGACAAATTGGAACTGGATCTCAGAGAAATGATGGACAACACGAAGTGCACAAATATAAGAATCATTGGAATCTCAGAGGGAGAAGAGAAAAGGACTAGGAAGATAAGTTGAGATAGTGGGGAGGAACTTCCCAACTCTTATAAAAGACATAAATATGCAAATCAAAGAAGGCCAATGGACCCCAATTAGAATAAACTCAAATAGACTTAGTGTGATTAGACATACTAATCAGCCTATCAAATGCTGAAGAGAAGCAGAAAGTCCTGAAAGGAGCAAGAGAAAAGCAATTTACCACATACAAGGGAAGCCAGAAAGACTAGGTTCAGACTCCTAGTCTTTACCTCCACAAGCATCGTGGAGGTAAGAAGGCAGAGGTATGATATATTTAAAATTCTGAAAGAAAACTTCCAGCCAAGAATTTTTAAAAAAATCTTTAATGCAATTTTATTGATATATATTCTATATTCATATACCATGTAATCATCCAAGTACACAGTCAGTGGCTCACAGTATCATCATATAGCTGTGCATTCATCATAATTGACTTTTTTGGTGAAAATTAACACATATACAAAAAAGCAATAAATTTCAAAGCACACCACAACAATTAGCTGTAGAACAGATTTCAGAGTTTGGTATGGGTTACAGTACCACAATTTTAAGTTTATTCTACTAGCTGCTCCAAGGCACTGGAGACCAAAAGAAGTATCAGTATAATGATTCAGCAATCATACTCATTTGTTAAGCCCTACCCTCTCTGTACAACTCCATCAACTCCTTTGATCTTTCTCCCACTCTTTAGGGGTAATTGGACTATGCCCATTCTAACCCTTTCATGTTGGAAGGGGCTGCTGATAATATGGGTAGGGGAATGGAACCAGTTGATGTTCTGGAGAGGCTGGACCCTCTGCATTTCAGGACTCATCTGGTCTAGGTACCTGTCTGAAGGTTGTAGATTTATGGAAAGTAATCCAGCAGATGAAATCTTTGTAGAATCTCCTATAAAGCTGTAGGTGTTCTCTAGGGTTGGCAGGAATGGTTTTGGTTGGGGTTTGGCAAATTATGATAGGTAGCAATGTCTAACTGAAGCTTGCATAAGAGTAGCATCCAGATTAGTTTCTCAACTCTATTTGAACTCTCTCAGCCACTGATACCTTATTTGTTACCCTTCTTTTCCCCCTTTTGGTCAGGATGGAATTGTAGATCTCATGGTGTCAGGGCCAGGCTCATTCCTGGAAGTCATATCTCACATTACCAGGGAGTCTTTCACCCCCTGGATGCCATGTCCCATGTAGAGGGAAGGGTCATGATTTCACTTGCAGAGTTGTAGCCAAGAATTCTTTATCCAGAAAACTTGTCTTTTAAAAGTGAGGGAGAGATTAAAATTTTCAGACAAACAAATGCTGAAAGAATTTGTTAACAAGAGACCTGCCCTACAAAAATACTGAAGGAAGCTCTCAGCTGAAAAGAAAAAGAAGAGGAAGGTCTGGAGGAGGGCATAGGATTGAAAAGTATCAGTAAGGGTAACTTAAAGGAAAAAAGGGGGAGGGGGGAGACTATATAGATCTGACAAAGAAAATCCAAAGGATAAGATGGTAAATTCAAGAACTGCAGAACTCATTAAATTAAAAGATACAGATTGGAAGAATGGATGAAAAAACATGGCCCATCCATATGCTGCTTATAAGAGACTCATCTTAGACCCATGGATACAAATAGATTGAAAGTGAAAGGATGGAAAAAGCTGTTCCATACAAGCTGCAACCAAAAGAAAGCAGGAGTAGCTATGCTAATATCAGGCAAAATAAACTATCCACTCCCTGATTTTCTGTGGGAAATCTATTGACCTTCACTCCTGGAACACAATAAAGAAACAAGCCCATAGGGCCCTCTTGCTCTGTTGTGTGCTCCCCACCTGCTGCTTGAGAGTCTCTGAGCTGATCATACTTCCTGTCGACACCCCATGGCACCCCTCTCTGTGACTTGTTGGTAACAAACTATTTTTTCTCATGCATCATGGCCCCATTTTCCCATTGTGTGGCACTTGACCTACACTCAGACCGAAATTTAGAATCCAATTTAACTAATTCAAAACAGAGCTTTGTATAGCATAAAGCTTAGAGTGAAGAGAAAGTAAGTCAAATACAGTTCTGCCACTCAGAAATTATCTAACTTTGGGCAAGTTACTTAAGATGTCTCAACCTCAATTTCTTCATTCATGGACTGGTTATTAAGTGAACTTAGATGACATAAGTAAAATGCTGATCCTCATGCCTACCACATTATCTGTTTTCAGTCTATGGTGCTTGTTCTTCTTACTGGTGTTATTAAAGCTATTAATCTTAGATAGTTTCAGCCCATGAGCTCTGACAAATAGATAAATTAAATCCATCTGCTCCAATCTTCCAGAAGAATATTGTATTCAGTCCAAAAGCAAAGCAACAAAGACTGCCAATCAGTAAACATGAGAATACCTCCTTGTTCTGGCCCTCAGACTACACAGGAATAAATGCAGAGACCCTGACAATTGATGGAACAATGGTTTCCCATTAGTGTGTGTTGTCCTGTCCAGAACATGCTGCTACCATCATAAGAAACAACCTCCTAGAATGCACCATTTATGTCATGTCCTGTACCAAAGATATAAGCACGTCATTCTATGGCTGTTAGATAGTCTCTTTCTGTGCTTTCCTTCTAGTTAAAGCCACCCAAATTGTGCATTGAGGGTCTTTGACTGTCCTCCTGCAAACGCCATTCTGGATTAAAACAAATATGGCAGCTCAGCAATGACTTCTATATTTCCAATAACTCATACTGTCCCCTGAGGTCCTAATAGAGTAAGAGATTTATTTAAGGCCTCTCAACAGAGATGTGAGCTCCTGGGGGTTAAGTAAAGTGGCTGCACAGCTTGAGTTGTAAGGCTGACATTTAAGTGTTCTTTGTAATGTCATGACAGGTCAGATTCATTCATCCCATCCACCCACCCACAATTAGCCAGCATCTGCCATGTGCCAGCTATAGATCTGGATACTCAGAATACAAAGATGAGCAAAATATAGACATCCCTGCCACAAGATGTTCATGGACTTGTCTGTCCTTTGTCAGAAATAATGTTATTCCTTCCTTCCTTCTTTCACTTAACAAATCCTAATTTTGGGCTAAAGCAATAGGTTCCATGTAATGTGCATAAAATACAGTCTATGAAGTGGAAGTACTTATAGTTATTTGGGAAGATCAGACTTGCACACAAGGAAATTGTATAGTGTCAAACAATCCCTGGAATCATGGGTTCTTATCCCAACCTTGCTACTCCTACTTTTATCCACCCATACTCTGCTCTCATTACCCATCCCTCCACCTCCCCCAGAGTTGTGAGCACTTGTATGTATCCACTGATCTCAGGCTCTGCTCTTTCATGTCTTTCTCTCTTACTCCTGCTGCACATACTTCCTCACCCTTATTGAAAATAAAAACTTCAATTACTTTTCCATTATTTTTCAATCTACCATTCCATATAGATCATCATTCTATTCCTTCTCCAATTCCATCTGTGGCTTATCATCTCAACTCCTTTATTGTCAATACTCTCAACTGCTTTTCATTTCATTCATACACAAGCTCAGCAACCCCCCAACTAAGAGCTAAATAAACCATTCATCTTCTTGCCTATTCCATATCTGTTATATGTTACTAAAAATGAAAAAAGAAAACAACACCAGATACTTAGCATATCACAGTTCACAAATGTTTAATATCCTACTTGAAAGCTCCAGCCATGAAAAGCAAAGTGGTATAATGGTTTAACATAAAGGCTGTTGGGTTCAGACTGTCTGAATTCAGACTAGTTATGTCTCTAGTTGTGTGACAATGGATAGCCACTTGAATCCTCTGAGTTTCATACTCCCTCAATAAATTGAAGAATAATGTCTACTACATGTTGGGTTGTAGTCGTTAAGGAATCCATGCAGGACGGTGAGTCAAAGCTTAACAGATTTATTGAAGGGAGAGAACAGGTGAGAGAAAGCAGGTGGGAGCCAGTGAAACCTGCCAGTAAAAGGAAAGAAAATGGCTCTAGCTCTCTTCCTGAGAGCTGCATTTTTAAAGGAAAAAAACTGTGCTGGAGGGGAGGGTTATTAACCAGGAATAGGCCTTGACTGCACACCTGTTTTTCATATCTGGTCTTGCTTCATTTGTTTTCTGGTGGGTGTGGTGCCAGCATGTCTGGTAATCATTCATCTCACTGTCACATCTCGTTCTACCAAAAGAAGCTGAGGGGCCCCTGAGTCAAAAAGTCCCTTTTATATGTAAAGTTCTTTTGCTGAGACCTGACATTCCTGCCTTTTTCTTTTAATAAAATTGAATGAAGCTGGGTTGCATTTTGGATTAATACCTTAGCTTAGCCTGAAGCAATTTTTAGAAGGAGCAGGGATGGTGTGTTCTTTCTTTGGCTACTTCCTGCTGAATATGGTATAGTTAGGTGGTTTGGGGATTGCTTTGGGCGGAGCAGGGTCAGTATTAATTGGGTTTTTGGACATTTTCTGGAATGGGCTGATAGCAATGTCTTTGTTGTGGCAGGAGCAGATCTTTAAATTTCTATTGTAACAAGAGTAAGTTTTCAGAATTTTGTTGGTTGGTCACAGCTGCTATTGACCTGTGAACAAACGTAGATAGACAATGTAAGAGGCAGGAGGCTAGGAGGAAAATTAACAAGAGGATAATTAAGGGCCCAATAAGGGGGAGCAGAATAGCTTGTAAAGGGGTGGAGAAGAATGAAAGAAAATTTGAGAGAAAGTTTTCTAGCCAAGATGAATCTGTATATGCATTTGCTAAGTTATTATTTATTATGGCCACATTTTATTTTAATATTTTTAAAAAACTTTTTTTATTGTATGCTATAACATATATACAAAGCAAAGAAATAAAAAAGCAGTAGTTTTCAAAGCACTCTTCAACAAGTGATTACAGGACAGATCCCAGAGTTTGTTGTGGGCTACAATATGATCCTCACAGATGTTTCCTTCTAGCTGCTCCAGAATATAGGAGGCTAGAAAGAATAAATACTTTTATATCATCAAAATCGACTTTTTTTTTCTTCGGGCTTTTTTTTTTGTTGTTGCATGTGAAAAAATAACATATATACATAAAAGCTATAAATTTCAAAGCACAGCACCACAATTAGTTGTAGAAAAGTTGTAGACTTTCACATGGGTTACAATTTCACAATTTTAGGTTTTTACTTCCAGTTGCTCTAAAATGCTAGAGACTAAAAGAGATATCAATTTAATGGTTCAGCATTCATAGTCACTTGTTAAGTCCTATCTTCTATGTATAATTCCACCATCACCCTCTCTTTAAGGATATTTGGGCCATGGAAATTCTAAATTTTTGATACTGGAAGGGTCTGTCACTAATATGGGGTAGGGAGATGGAACTATCTGATGTTCTGGAGAGTCTGGGCTAAGTTTCAGGACTTATCTGGACCAGGGACACATCTGGAGGTTGTAAATTCTGGAAAGTTACTCTAGTGCCTGGAATCCTTGTGGAAGCTTATATATTGTCATAAGTATTTTTTAGGATTGGCTGGAATGGTTCTAGTTGGGGGTTGGCAGATTATGACAGGTAGCAAGGTCTACCTAAAGTTGGGTAAGAGCAACCTCCAGGGTAGCTTCTTGACTCTATTTGAACTCTCTGCCACTGATATTTTATTAATTACACTTTTTCCTCCTTGTGGTCAGAATGTGATTGTTAATCCCATGGTGCCAAGTCTGGATTCATCCCTGGGAGTCATCTCCCACATCACCAGGGAGACTTTCACCCCTGGAAGTTATGTACCACATCATGGGGAAGGCAATGATTTCACTTGCAGAGTTGAGCTTAGCGAGACTGAGGCCACATCTGAGCAACAATAGAAGTCCTCCAGAAGTAACTCTTAGGCATGCCTATAGGTAGTCTAAGCTTCTTCGCTACCTACATAAGTTTCACAGGAGTAAGCCTCATGATCAAGGGCATAGCCTATTGATTTGGATATTCCTAAAATTTGACATAGTATCAGGGGATTTGCTGATGGTAAGGTTTAATAGTTCCATATTCTTTTTCACCTCCCTCAGGGGACTTTGCCCATACATTTTTTTGGTTTGTTTGTCTGTTTTTTTGTTTGCCAATACTTTTTGATTATCAGCTTAATATACTCTAGGATGTTTCCAGGCATTACAATAATCTATACAGGATTAAAGGACCTCTTTCTTATTCTGTGCTTCCTATTTTTCAGTTGTTCAAATGAGCTATACAGATAGGTTGAATAAGATTATGCACTACAGAGAATCTCAGTTCCAGATCAAATAAAATTTTCTTCCATTGGTCTCAAAGAGTATGTATGGTTCTAAAATATAGACACTGTCTTCCTTACCCCTATATTCTGAATTACGTTAACACCAACCTGTTCAGCTTCATTCTTATTTCTAAATATCAGTTTACATATATAAAACAGCCTGTCAAAATCCAGAAATAATAATCACCATTGTGGACTTATTGCATGTGCTCTAAAAGCTTACAATCTAGGGCCCTGTTTTCTTATAAGCATGTTCTAAAGGTGACCATGCCATTGTTGTTTTTTTGTTTATGACTTATTTTGTCTCACCAAATGTCCCACATGTTCATTCACATTATTGCATGCCTCACGATGTTGTTCCTTTTTGTAGCAGCACAACCTTCATTCATAAGTATACACCATCGTTCGCCAATCTACCTCTCCGTCAGTACATCCTTCAGCCACCTGCATTCATTGAGCATCATTAGAAGGCCCAAAGTCCACAGTCTATCAACATTCTCAATTTTAGATAATTTCATTGTTCACAAGAGACAGAAAACCAATAAACACACCCTTGCCAAATTGAAAATCTAAACCTCCTCTTAATTCTTGTCCCTCACCTCATTATTTACCTCTGCTGTTGCTGTGGTAGTGCCAATGGTTTGCTTTTGAACATAACTCATAGCATTCAATAGCAGTTTTCCCCTGTACCCTGGGCTTAAATGCTCTTTATACAAGAATCATATCTTTGAAGAAATTCTTATGAGAACTAATTCATATTTCTACTGTGAATCAGTGGGACATAGAACCCCCTTCAATCTTGGTCATCTTCAATATGGTAATATTACTTCTACACACAATAGAGAATCACCTTCACTCCTATCTGTTCCTTTACATTGGAATTCAACCTCATTAGCTAACAGTTCCCCCATCTCTAGCTTCTATGTATCTCTAAGTCCCCTAAATTCTGTATTATAAGCCTCTGATTATACTTTTATGCTGGTCATAAAAGTGGAATCATGCAGTATCTATCCTTTTGTGTTTGCCTAATTTTGCTCAGCATTATATCCTCAAAACTCATCCATCTTGTCATATGTTTCAGGATGCCATTTTGTCTTAATATTCCATTGTATGTATATACCACATTTTGTTGATCCACTCATCTTTTGACGGGCATTTGTTTATTTCCCTCTTTTGGCAATTGTGAATAATGCTGTTATGAGCATTGGTGTGCAAATGCCTGTTTGTGTCATTGCTTTCTGTCTTCCATAGTGACTGCACCGTTATACATTCCCACCAACAGTGTGTAAGTGTCCCAGTTTCTCCACATCCTCTCCTACATTCATAGTTTCCTGTTTGTTTAATAGCAGCCATTCTTATGGGTGTGAAGTGGTATCTCATCATAGTCTTGATCTTCATTTCCCTTATAGCCAGTGAAAATGAGCATCTCTTCATGTGCTTTTGAGCCATCTGTATTCGCTCTTCAGAAAAATGCCTATTTATATCTTTAGCCCATTTTATAATTGGGTTACCTGTTCTTTTGTTGTTGAGTTGTATGATTTCTTTGTATATACAGGAAATCAAACATTTGTATGATATGTGATTTCTAAATATTTTCTCCCATTGAGTTGACTGACTCTTCACCTTTTTGACAGTCTTTTCAGGTGCAGAAGCATTTGGTTTTGAGGAGTTCCCATTTATCTATTTTCATTGTTGTTGTTGTTGCTTGTGCTTTGAGGGTAAAGTTTAAGAAGCTACCTCTTATTACTAGGTCTTGAAGATGTTTCCCTACATTTTCTTCTAGAAGCTTTACGGTGCTAGTTCTTATATTTAGGTGTTTGATCCACTGTGAGTTAATTTTTGTGTATGGTGTAAGATAGGGGTCCTCTTTCACTTTCTAGGCTATTCACATCCAGTTCTCCCATGCCCAATTATTGAAAAGACTATTTTGTCCCAGTACAGCAGATGTAGGGGCCTTGTCAAATATCAGTTGAGTATATATTTGGTGGTCTATTTCTGCACTCTCAATTCGATTCCATTGGTCAATGCTTCTGTCTTTGTGCCAGTATCATGCTGTTTTGACCACTGTGGTTTTGTAATAGGTTTTAAAGTCAGAGAGTCTTAATCCTCCCATATCGTTCTTCTTTTTTTAGGATGCTTTTAGCTATTTGTGGTCTCTTTCCCTTCCAGATGAATTTGGTAGTTAGCTTTTCGAATCTTCAAAGTACGTTGTTGGAATTTTGGTACTGTGTTGAATCTGTAGATCAATTTGGGGAGAATTGACATCTTAACTATATTTAGCATTCCTATCCATGAGCAGGGAATGTCTTTCCACCTATTTAGATCTCCTTTGATTTCTTTTAGCAATTTTATGTAGTTTTCTGTGTACAAGTCCTTTATGCCCCTAGTTAAGTTCATTCCTAAGTATTTGATTCTTTTAGTTGCTATTTGAATGGAATTTTTTCCTTAACTGACTCCTCAGCTAGCTCATTGCTTGTGTATAGAAATGTTACTGATTTTTGCAAATTAATTTTACATCCTGCCACCTTGCTGAATTTGTTCATTAGCTCGAGTAACTTTGCTGTAGATTGCTCAGGATCTTCCAAGTATAGTATCATATCATCTGTAAATAATGAGAGTTTCACTTCTTCCTTTCCAGTCTCGATGCCTTTATTTCTTTGTCCTGCTTGATTGCTCTGGCTAGAACTTCTAGCACAATGTTGAATAATAGTGGTGATAGTGGGCATCCTTGTCTTGTACCTGATCTTAGGGGGAAGGCTTTCAGTCTCTCCATTGAGTATGATGCTGGATATCGGTTTTTCATATATTCTTTTAATCATATTGAGGTATGTCCTAGTTTACTAGCTGCCAGAATGCAATATACCAGAAACAGAATGGCTTTTAAAAAGGGGAATTTAATGAGTTGCAGTTTACAGTTCTAAGGCCTAGAAAATGTCCCAATTAAAGCAAGTCTATAGAAATATCCCATCAAAGGCATCCAGGGAAAGATACCTGGGTTCAAGAATGCCGATGAAGTTCAGGGTCTCTCTCTCAAGTGAGAAGGCACATGGCGAGCACAGTAACAGTTTCTCTCTCATCTGGAAAGGCACATGGTGAACACGGTCAGGGTTCCTCTCCTATCTGGAAGGGCACATGGTGGACACAGCATCATCTGCTAGCTTCTTCTCCTGGCTTCCTGTTTCATGAAGCTCCCCAGGAAGTATTTTCCTTCTTTATCTCCAAAGGTCGCTGGCTCGTGGGCTCTCTGCTTCGTGGTGCTGCAACATTCTGTGACTCTCCTTCATTCAGAAACTCATCAAGACCCACCCAAATGGGTGGAGACAAGTCATCACTTAATCCAGCTTAACAACCACTCTTAACTGGGTTACATCTCCAGAAAGATGATCTAATTACAGATCCAAGCATACAGTATTGAATAAGGATTATTCTGCCCTTTCTTATGAAATGGGATTTTGATTAAAACATGACTTCTCTAGGGAACATGCATCCTTTCAAACCAGCACAAGGTAGTTACCTTTGATTCCTATCTTTTGGAATATTTTTATCATAAACGAATGCTGAATTTTGTCAAATGCTTTCTCAGCATCAATTGAGATGATCATATGATTTTTCCCTTTTGATTTGTTAATGTGCTGTATTTCATTAATTGGATTTCTTGTGTTGAACCATCCTTGCATTCCTGGCATAAACCCCACTTGGTCATGGTGCATAGTTCTTTTAATGTGCTGTTGGATTTGATTTGCCAATATTTTATTGAGAATTTTTGCATCTATATTCATTAGGGATATTGGCCTATAGTTTTCCTTTCTTATTTCTTTGCCCAGTTTTGGTATTAAAATGCTAGTAGCTTCATAAAATGAGTTAAGTAGAGTTCCTCTTTCTTCAATTTTTGTTTGACAAAATTCTCCCATGAACCATCTGGCCCTGGCTTCTCCTTGTAGGAAGATTTTTGATGACTGATTGAATCACTTCACTTGTGATTGTTTTGTTGTGATCTTCTATTTCTTCCTGAGTCAGTGTAGCTTGTTTGTGTGTCTCCAGGAAATTGTCCATTTCATCTAAGTTGTCTAGTTTGTTGGCATATAGTTTTTCATAGTATCCTCTTATGATTTCTTTTATTTCTTCAGACTCTGTGGTAACACACCCATTCTCATTTCTGATTTTGCTTATTTGCATCCTGTCTCTTTTTTACTTTGTTGGTATTGCTAGTGGCCCATCAATTTTATGGATTTTCTCAAAGAACCAATTTTTGGTCTTACTGATTCTTTCTATTTTTCTCCCATTCATTTATTTCTGCTTTAATCTTTGTTATTTCTCTTTGTTATTTGCTTTGGGGTTAGTTTTCTGTTCTTTCTCAAATTCCACCAGGTTTTCTGTTAAGTCCTTGATTTTTGCCCCTTGTTGTTTTTTAATATAGACATTTAGGGCAATAAATTTCCCTCTCAGCACAGTCTTTGCCACATCCCATAAGTTCTGATGAGTTGTATTCTCATTTTCACTTATCTACAGATAACTACTGATTTCTCTAGCAATTTCTTCTTTGACCCACTGGTTGTTTAAGTGAGTGTTATTTAATCTCCATATATTTGTGAATGTTCTCATTCTTTGGTGGTTATTGAGATCCGGCTTCATCCCATTGTGATCAGAGAAAGTGCTTTGAATAATTTCAATATTTTTATATTTATAAAAAAGTACTTTGTGCCCCAGCATATGATCTATCCTGGAGAATGTTCCATGAGCCCTAGAGAAGAATGTATAACCTTGTGCTTCAGGGTGCAATGACCTATATATGTCTGTTAGGTCTAATTCATTTATCAAGTTGTTTAACCTCTCTATTTCCTTGTTGATCTTCTGTCTGGTTGTTCTATCTATAGAGAAGAGTGGTGTATTGAAGTTTTCTACTATTATTGTTGAAACATCTATTGTTCCCTTCCGTTTTGCCAATGTCTGTCTCATATACTTTGGAGCTCCTTGACTGGAAGCATAAGCATCTATGTTTGTTATATCTTTTTTTTGTGAATTGACCCTTTGATTAGTACATAGTGTCTTTCTTTGTCTCTTATGATGTCTTTACATTTAAAATCTATTTTGTCCAATATTAGTATATGTAGTCCTGCTTTTTTTCTGGTTACAACTTGCGTGGAAAATCTTTTTCCATCCTTTCACTTTCAATCTATTTGTATCCTTGTGTCTAAGATGAGTCTCTTGAAAGCAGCATATAGTTGGATTATGTTTCTTTATCCATTCTGCCAATCTGTGTCTTTTCATTGGTAAGTTTAGTCCATTAACATTCAAAGTTATTACTGAAAAGGTGTTTCTTGATTCCACCATCTCATCTTTTTTATTTTCTTTGTCAGATCTATATATTGTTTTTCCTCTTTCTCTTTTTATTTTTTAGATTACCCTTAGTAGTACTCTTCAATTCCGAGCCCTCCTCCAGGCCTCCCTCTTCTGTTTTTTTTTTTTTTTT
>PVIY010058063.1:0-12598 GCA_004026745.1 Myrmecophaga tridactyla | reverse complement strand
TATGGAGAGAGCAAGTTGCTGCTAAAATTAGACTTTTCTTGTCCTGACTTAATTCTTGAAAATGATTTCAGGGAAAAGATGTAAAATATCATCTCATCAGTCTGCAAGATGAATTCAGGTCATATTTTCCTGACATTGTGGCAGAAAATTCCACTTGGAAGTTTGGGAGGAAATTTTTATTCGCTAACATTTTGAATTTGTCAAGTGATCCCCAAGAGGAGATTTGGGGAATCAAATTCAATTTACTTGCAACTTTCAGAAAATAATTTGAGAAATCTTGGATAAAGTAGGTCTTATTTTATACAGAATCAGTGAGCAAGCACTGCATGTCCTTGTCCAATTTTTATTGACTATATTTATGAATCTTGGTTCTTTAGGTTTTGCATTTCTGGCTATCCAAATAAAACATCGTGACAGGTTTGCTGTGAAAAATGGCCTGTACTGTGTGCTTGCTTCCCAACTTTCTAGTCCTGCAAACCTCTCACAAGAAAGTTCAATTCCAAACTCAATGTGCACATAATATCACATAACTAAAATTTTAAAATGTAGGTCTCAAGTTAGAAAGTAGATTTTCCTTTTTAAATTCAATTGTTTTGACTTATTTCAGTTGTGATGCTTCATCTACTTGAAATCAAGTAAAAGTAAATCAGGGTTTTGAAGAAAGGCTGTACGATCAAAATGATTCTTGCCTCTGCAACAGACTGAATAAACCTTGGAGACAAAGTGTTGTGCACAATAAGCCAGAAACAAAAGAACAAATATGCTAAGGTCTCTTTCGGAAAATACTTATAAGAAAATTGTAGCCTAGACTGTAAGCTCTTATAGCAGCCACTCTTAGTCTGAAGTTGCAAGTGTATTCCTGGATTCTGAGAGGCTGAGCTGTGTGTGTATCAGTTGGAAGTTCCCTGGGACTTTGAACAACTCTGACACCTGGGACCCAGAGAGCACATGCTGCAGCCCTGAAGGACAGCATAGCCGTGCGTACTAACAGCTAAAATAACCAAAGGGAAGATCAGGTCTCAATTAGAGTTAAAAATGAAGCTTATCTGGCTGAGTCTAAGATAAATCAGAATGCAGGTTTAAACAATGATGGTGAACGTACTCCAAGTCTTCACCTTCTGTATGAGACCAACCGCCGTAAGGTTTATTATGTCTAGAATCAAGATTTTCTGTAACATGTCATTTAAGCCAACCTGTCTGGATAGCTCATGGGAATGACCCAGTCCTGGAGTTCAGAGTGGGAATGAGGCCTTGTAGTTCCATTTAGCTTGGTGTAATGTGGGGATACATCTCAGACTGTGGTGGGCTGATAATTGGGAGATGTTGGTGGAGCCCCTTGAGGTCTTAATGAGGGGGATATATATATATATATATATATATATATATATATGGAGCTGTTGAACTTGCCCATCTGGGAAGCCCCGGGTACCTTCTCAATTATTGGAGACTCCCAGGAAAATGGACCAGGCCCTTGATTTTGAGTCTTGCCCTTATGAAACTTGTTTCTGTGGGGGATAAGCTAAGACTGCCCATGTTAAGGCCTGGGAGTTGCTTCCAGGAAGCCTCTTTGTTGCCCAGATGTGGCCGCTCTCTCTTCTAGGCCCAGCTCTGCAAGGAAAGTCATTACCCTCCCCCCTGCATGGGACATGACATTCAGGGGTGAAGGTGTCCCTGGAGGCATGGTACATGGCTCCCTGGGATGAGTCTGGTGCTGGCACCTTGAGATCAACAGTGCCTTCCAGACCAAGGGGAGGAAAAGAGGTGTAATAACATAAGGCATTAGTGGCCAAGAGAGATCAAATAGAGTCAAGAGGCTATTCTGGAGGCTACTCTATGCAAGCTTCAGTTACATAGTGCTGAATAACATGGTCTGCTAAACCCCAATTAGCATCACTGCTGTTGACTCTTGAGAACATCTAGGGCTTGAACTCAGACTCTATAACTCTATGCACTAAGTTTGCTTTCCTGGAACCTATAATTCCAGAGGGTTCCTAGGTCAGATAAATCCTGAAACTCAGAGGGACCAGCCTTTCCAAGATTATCAATTAATTACTTCCCCCTATCCTTTAGTGTTGACACCCTCCTCAACATGGAAGAGTCAGAATGGGCATTGCCCAGAGATCCCTATGGATTCGGAGAAGGATCAAAGGAAGGAGGAGGTATAACAGAGAGAATAGGATTTGGCAAATGAGTATGACTGATGAATCACTACATTAATATTCCCTCTAGCCCAGTGTTCTGGAGCAGCTAGAAGGAAAAATATGAGATGTCAAACTCATTCTTTTGCCCATGACAAATTCTAGAATCTGTTCTGATCAAGTTCTGTAACTACTTATTGAAGTGTGCTTTGAAAATTATTGCTTTTTTTCTTTCTTTGCTTTGTATATATGTTATATTTTACAATCTAAAATATTGAAAAATGATTCTTGTCTTATTTTTCTACTACTTCAGGGAATGTACCTTTATCCTTGGCTATGCGCCTTCCCAGATTTTGTTTCCCTTCACTGACATTAGCTTTTCTTCAGCTTATTATTAAACTAATTCTTTCTGGTCCTTCAAACCTCAGTTAGAGTGAGCATTTACTCTAGGAAGCCTATTAGAGGGAGCAACCTTCCCTCTGTTCTCTTATAGCCTCCTGCTCAAACTTCCATCCCAGTATTTTCCACCAAACTGTGCTTGCTGCCTGTGACATGTTTGATTTGATTTGATGAGTGTAGCCCCTCCCAGAATGCCTGTCACCTGCTAGTCTCTCCATATACTTGTGTGGCCCAAAGTGTGTAGTTAAATGTGGGCATGCATTTCCCAAGGGAATCCATGAAAATGAGTCAGTGATGGGGTGGTGGTGGTGGCGGGTAGTCAGGAAAGCCTACCCAGAAGAGACGACACCTAAGATTGGATAGACCATGCCAAGTAGAGAGTGTACTGGGTTGAATTGTCTCCTTAAAAAAAAGATATGTTGAAGTCCCAACCCTTGGTCCTATGAATTTGGAAATAGGGTCTTTGAAGAAGTGATAAGTTAAGAACTGGAGTCCTTATAAGAAAGGGAGATTGGGCACAGATAGACAGACAGACACAAGGAGAACATTGTATGATGGCAGAGGCTGAAACAGAAGCCCAAGGATTCTGAGAAACTACCAAAAGCTAGGAAGAAGCAAAAAAAGAAAATTCCCTACAGATTTCAGAGTTCTCGGCTCCAGAACCATGAGACAATAAACTCTGGCTGTTTTGAGCCACCAGTTACTTACAGCAGCCCTAGAAAACCAAGGTAGAAGGGAAAGTCAAAGAAAGCATGAAGGGAAAGGAAAGAATCTCAGCCAGGGGAAATAGCATGTATAGGAAGGAAGGGAGGAAGGAAGGAAGGGAGAAAGGGAGGGAGGGAGGGGTATCAGAAAAGAGGCAAAGGGGTATGGAGGTTTAAGGCTACAGGAAGCAGTGGGAACTGTGGGAAGCTGGAAGGTATTAGCCATATCCAAAGAGGGCAGCCATTAGTAGACACTTACAGATTCTTACTATGTAGGCATTTGGAACTTAATATTATCAGATCTTTTGATTCTTTAAAAAGAAAGAAGTAGAAATTGGATTTTATTAACCTGAAATCTCTTCTTTTTTTTTTTTGGATATTGGCAAGTCATTGAAAGTTTTAAACCAAGCCAAATTTGCCTAACAACTTCTATTTTATGTCCATATCAAGAAGCATATAGTGTGTGGAGAACAAGCCATCCTGACTCTCCAGGTCAGTAGATGTTGTTCTGGGAATTGCATGGAAATGTCCATTTTATCTCTGTGACTTTCTTTGTTGAATAGCCTTTCTGATAGAAGGGGAGTGCATCCTCAGTGTGAAACTTTTCCACTGGGGTAAGAGCACTACTGAATTTGTGGGAAACCCTTAAAAATTTCACACTCTGTATGGAATGTAAAGTTCTGGATCAATCCCTCCATATACTTTAACTTTACACTTTAGAGAAATCAGCAAGGGTGAATGTAAAGGGAGAACAATAAAAAAGCCCAAGGACAGAAATTTGAGGAACACCTAAATTCGGAGGACTTGAAAAGGAAGAAGGCAAAGAAGACATCTGGAGGCAGTAGAACAAAGAGAGTTTGTTATGAAAGCCGAGGGGGGGAAATGCCAACGTGTTTATTTATTACAATATAATTTATGCTTATGTTACTAAGAACATTTGTTTTCATTGAAAAAGAGCATGAAAAGTAATTTTTAGTGACTATTAAATTATTTCTTCTGTATTCTTTTGCTTGTAGGTTCAAGAGTTAACATCCCCTGACAAATAATACAGTTTGAGAAAAGAGATTTGAGGCTCGTTTCACATCTGCTTTACTTTAACCTTTCCACAGAGGAAAAACAGTCCTGAGGACTTTGCCCAGTTTTTAAATTTGGAATTGTCTTACATGGAACTAAAAAGCCCTCACACACATTGAGGCTAATCTAGTGGTGTTGAAACTTCTGGAAACCTGGCACAGGATTTTCTTCTTAGATTTGAAATGCACAGAAGAAGCTATGCAATTAGTAAGCAGATATAGGAAAATGTCCAACCTCACTAGCAATCCAAGTTCTACAAATGTAAGCAACAATAGGATAATCTTAATATTTTGAAATAATGGTGATTTTTGATGCCGGTTGCTTTGTTGTTCCTTATACTCTGAAGCATTGCAGGTCGTAGTATAATTTTTACAAACCCTACAGAAAAACAATTCAGCCATGCATTTTAAGAACCATGAAGTATCCCGGTCTTTATTCTTTGGAATTCAATTTTGAATATATAAAACAAGAAAAAAAAAACTACATACATAAAGGGTTTTGGTATCATCTTTATTTATGAAATACCAAATGTACGTGGAACGGGTACTAGTTCAGGAAGTGATCTCAGATTAACGTCCCTAGAAGCAGAGCCAGAGATGGGGATTCTTGTGCAGGTGATTTAGTGAGAGAGCAGTTGTAGGTCAAACCTGTAGGATAGTGGCGGGGCATAGGAGAGAGGAGAGGAAGAAGTGAGGCCAATCTGTGGGTTCAGCTGACGTCTAGCCTCTGCGTGACCCGCGGGGAGCCCTGGCGTGGTCCCACTGCACAGATCATTGGCTGAACGCCGTCTGGGGGCAGGCAAAGTCTTCCCTGCATTTCCAACAGGGCAGCTCCTGTCAACACAGCACGGATGGATGGACACATTGAGGTAGTGACTGAGAGGGGAGGGGGAGCAGGGTCTGGGCATTGGCAGCTGCCCCTCTCCTATGCAGATGGGAGGTTAGAGCTGATGGGTATCGCCCAGCTCAGTGTATGAAGTCCGGTATTCATCGAGGGGAGAGCCTATGGACTAGCCAGGGAAACTAAAGGAGCTGAGATGACAGAGGAGCATAAAAAAATGCAAGTGGTCATGCATTTATGTTTTGTTTTGTTTTTTTAAATTAAACACACCTAAGTTCAAATCCCTGTTTTCCACTTAGGATCTGTGACTTTGCACAAAGTATTTAGCCTTTCCAAGCCTCAGTTCCTTCCATTATGGGAATGAAGATGCCAATGCTGGGACACCCCGCGGGCATGAAGGGCTGTTTCTCCTGCAGTCTCTGGAGCCAGAAGTCCTGGCTTTCCATGTTGGCTTCATCATACACTGTGTGAGCCCTGGCCCATTCGTGCCTTGGTGCCTCAGTTTCCTTTCCTAAAAAATGAGCATAAAACCAGTATTTACCTTTTAGGGGGTGATTTGAAGATTAAGTGAATTCATACCACTGAACTGCTCAGAAGAGTACTTGGCACAGAGTAAGCATTAAAAACACATGTGCTACTAATTTGTTAAATCCTATTATGATTTTAAAATCATGTCAGTAAAGAAAATAGTAAGTGCTTGGTAAAACAGTAAGAGCTGTCACAAGGTTCTGATGTGTATAGATTTCATCACAGGAGCTATGTTCTATATGATGACCACTTAAGTTTTTCTGATTTGATGTCATCATTTAGGCAAATGAATCATATCACCTGGCCAGGTAATGGAGGCCTTGTATGTGAAATATTGACAGATTGTTCTAAGTTCATATTATTAATACAGTGTGTCTTCTCCATTTCTTTTTCAGGGACTATAAATTGTTCTCTTATTTTAGCATGATAGACCATAATGACAATACAGGATACAAAAAGGTCACTAAAAACAGGTCTTAATAAAATTAGCCCTCTTCTGAAAAAGAGAGAGAAAGAGGGACAGAAAGTGAGAAAATGGGAGGGAAACAGACAGACAGACAGGAAGGAAGGGTCAGAGGGAGGGCAAGGAGGAGGGAGCAAGAGACGCCATAAGAGAGTAAACAAATAGACCATGAAAAATAAAGTCACTATATGAAAATATTGCCAATTTACAGCCCATAAACTGAAGTGTAGATGGTAACTAGAGATCAGTCAATACCGGGTCGATACTGCTCAGGGTGAAAGGGAATTATTAATGATAAAAATAAAGTGTTTCTGCTCTTATTTGAAATGTGTTTTCTTACAAAACCTTGCATTCTGCAAAATCATGTACCAAAAATAACCAAGCTTATGAAAAAAAAAAGTTGGAGCAGACCACTCAGAACTATGCGACTTTGTAATCAGAGCACTATAAAAACAACAAACGGTTCCTGGGACAATAACCTCCAGCGCCCAGTTATACAGAGCAGCTTGGCTAGAAAATGCCATGTTAAAACCACATGAGGGCTATGGGACTTACAAGTTTTTTCTTTTTATTTACTTTTCTGGAGTGATGCAAATGTTCTAAAAATGATCATGGTGGTGAATACATGACTATGCGATGACATCGTGAGCCATTCATTGTACACCGTGTATGGACTGTATGTGTGTAAAGATTTGTCAATAAAAATATTTTAAAAATACAAAGCCACACAAGAGAGGGGCAGCGTTGGCAACGTCTCCCAGAGAACCGAGCTGGTAGGGGCTGAGACTGCCGGGCTGCTGGGAAGGTGGCCCAGGAAGCATTGCCACCTGCCCCAAGGTGAGAATCAGGCAACCTGGGCTTCGCTGCTCTGGGGAGTAGGCCCTTGTTTATTTTCTTAAAAATCCAGTCCAAAGGTCCCCGCTGCTAGTGTGGCAACCCAGCTAATTCTCCTTTTCCTTTCGTGACAAAGATCATAATGCAATGGTTGAGCTATAACAGCTATAACAGCTCTCCTTGTCTAGAAAAAGAAGACCAGCCAATGCCATTTCCTGGCCACACTGATTTCATGCCTATGTATCGATCGCATGTGAGTTGCTTTGTGTTTTGGTTATGTAACGTGACCAAAATGAAATTCTATAAATTTTTGGAATACTCACAAAGCCATTTACTAAGATACATGTTGCTTTCGACAATATGGAAGAGAGTTATAATTGAATTATAGCATTGGGGATCTTTGAGGGGAGTGAGAAATAAGTAAAGGAAAGCAGGAGATGGAGGCCAAAATAAGAATAACGAGTCATTCTTAGATGACATTTATCCCGTGCCTGGCCCGCAATGCACTAATCCTCGCAGCACACCTGCTAAGGTAGGCTTGCACGACCCCTCTTTCACAAATGAGGAAACTGAGGCACAGAAAGTTCAAACCACTTGTCTCAGGTCATGCCAGCAGTATATGGTGGGATGGGATTTGAACCCAGGCCTTCTGGGCCAGCTGCTGCACGTGTGCCTGCCACACTGTAAACAGTCTTTGCAAATGCTGCCTTCACTGCAGCAATGGGTACAAGGTGGGGGTGACTCACTTCTGTGGGGTAGGGATAGCCCCTAAGTCATCAGGGGAACCTTCCTCCCCCAAGCACCGGCACAGCCAGGAATTAGGAAGGAACAGCTGCCAGAAAGGGCCTTTTATTTTTCAAGACCCTGGAAGATCAATCTGTTTCCCTAAAATGTACACGGGTCCTTCTGACATCCTTTGTAAACCCCAATCCCACCATTAGCATCTTCACAATTTTCCTTTCTCCTGGGGGGGCAGGTTGGTGAAGCGGGCCTGAAATGAAATAAATAACAAAATGAGATCAGAAGAAAGCACTTTAAGGAGAGAGGAGCCAGGGAAGTGAAGGAGAAGCTTTGGAATAAGGATGCGTGGGGGGGCAGCATGGGGGCCCCTTCTCCAGTTACACGCAACAAGCCTGAAGGAACAAAGTGGCCTGTGAGACTTCAAAATCCGCGTCTCTCTCTCTGTTTGCTCTTTTTTACCTTCAGCCTGTTTCCAGCTGTTTTCCAACTTCAAAAGGATTAAAGGATTGTGGCTTTCTCCAGGAGTCGGAGAGTAGGAGGGTATTTATGGCAGCTCCCAAAGGCTTAGGAGCCAGAGAAGGAAGAAAACCTTGATCCCAAGAAACAGGTGGGTGCAGTGGAAATCAAAGCAATGGGACAATCCCAGGAATTCTTTGAAAAATAGAAAGGGATTGACCCAAGTCAAGGCAGCAGCCGGAGGGAAGACAGGCTGGGGCCCACTGCTGCAGGGATCTGCACACCCCCCCCAACCTCCCTGGCCAGTGGCTTCTCAGAGAGCTCCAGGTCTCCATGGTCTGGGGGCATGGGGGTGGGGTGGGGGAGGCGGTGAGGGGTGCAGGAGTCCTGGAGCCTTTGTTAGGGGAAAGCAACTCTGGAATGAATTCCATGTTAGAACTCAAAGGCATTTTCCTAAAGAAATAATTGGATAGGTAAATACAAATAAAAAGTTGAGACAGTCAGGATACCCATTTTAGCCAATATGGAGAAATGATGTGATGCATGGAAAGCTGAAGGTTTGCACGGGAAAGCTGAAGGTTTGCACGGGAAAGCTGGGACTCAGTCATGGTGGATGCATCTCAGGGATAACGTCTGAGTGCAGATTCAGTTCGGGTGCTTAGGAAGTGCCGTGCAATAGCGGACAGTAAGCTTGGAGATGGGAGATGGGAAGGGAATTTGCTTGGTTGATTCAGGTAGGACAAGTCAAGGTTTAGCAGGGACCTAGGCATTTAGGGATCGGGAACTGGCAGAGGGATGGGGTTCAGGTTGCTACCTCCCCACTTGTATCCCTTCCCATGACGAGCATCAGAATCACCTGGTGTCTAGTTCCCAGTGTAGACCTACTAACCCAGGATTCCTGGAATCTGCATTTTAACAAATGCTCCAAGTGACTCTTCTACATATTAATGTTGAGGAACCACTAGTTCAGGATTTATTATTTATTAATAAATAATAAATTTATTTATTATTTATTGGGTGTTAAGCGGATGATAAATGAGAATCATGTTCACATTGTTTCAGGAACTTTGAAGAGTGAGCACCCATGAACAGGTCGTAGCATTATAATCAAATAAACCTCATCTCAATTATAATGTCTCCAGCACACATAATCGTTATTTTACTGCGTGGTAATTAGGCGTACACGTGCATCTGTTTGCCTAAACGACTGTGATTCACAATGCTTTGTAACAGCTCACCCTGGCATTTCTGCAATCAGCAGGGAAGAGAGGATTGGGCAGGCAGAGCGTCCCAGGGACTCAGCCGACACGGGGTCTGGGTGGTGAGCGGTGCTGCTGCACGCGGGCAGTGGCAGGTGTTCTCTTGCTTCCCTGGATAGAGGGCAGAGCCCGCCAGCCGCCTCGGTTTGCCTGTCCCAGGTGGGCATCCTCTTCCAAGCCCTGGCCGCCTGCTGCCTTCCCAGAAGCCTGGCACACTTACACTTGAATTCTTGGAGTCCTGGCCACTCCCTTTCCTAGGACCTGCCTGGAGTGAGAAGGGTGTTTGGTTTGGCCAAGTTCAGTGATGATATTGGGCAGGAAGGTCCACCTGCTGGCCTGGTAGAGCCGGAAATGGTCAATTCCAGACCTCTCATTTTTCTGAGGAGAAGTGAGGTTCTGAGAATTAAAGATTTGCCCTAGAGTATGGAACTCTCTCAGGGCAGCTTTGCACTTTGACTCAGTTTGCCTAACTCCTAAGACACCGACCCTTCTTTTCCATGCTGTGAACTCCTAAGACACCGACCCTTCTTTTCCATGCTGTGCCTGAGTTGATTTCACTCCAGTTGTGCCGGCGAGGAGCAGGCGGGCTGGAGGTGCACAGGGAGCTCAGGGGATCTTTATGCAAAGCAGAGCTGGGCTGGTGAGTGGTTAGTTCCCATTCACCAGGTCACCAGATGGCACCACCCAGGGATCGCACCATCTTGTTGGTGTTATTTATAATTGCAAAGTACTTAGTATTGGTGGTTGGGTTGTAAGCATCAATCAAAGCACCATGGCATATCTCTTACTCATGACTGATTTTATACAGCCACTCATTATTTTGAATATCACTCCTTTGAGTCACTTCCATTAGTTACTTTTTTTTTAACCCAATCTCCTTACCCATGTGGCCAAGGGGACCAAAATTAAATTCCAACATTGCTGGTGGTGGTCTTGAGAGGCTGAGGTCACATAGCTGTGGAAAGAAGCGAGGGTTCTGGGGGTCAGTTTCTATGTGTTGAGGTGACAGGCCAGAGCTGGAAAACTTCCTAGGACAATAGATTCAGTCCCTACCCTAAAGGACCCATGTTTCCAGAGATGCTTGTGAGATGTACAGGAGCATTTGGTGAGTATGATTGCTGAATCATTAAATTGATATCTCTTTTATTCTCCAGTATCTTAGAGTAGCTAGAAGTGAAATTCTAAAATTGTGGACTTGTAATCCATGTCAAACTCTGAAATATGTTCAACAACTAATTGTAGTGCTGTGCTTTGAAATGTATTGCTTTTTTGTATTTATGTTATTTTTCACAAAAAAAAGAACAAAAAGTGATGATAGAAAATATATATATTCCTTCTAGTCTCCAATGTGCTGGAGCAGCTAGAAGGTAAAATCTGAGATGATGGTATGGTTGCCCATGACACACTTTGGGATCTGTCCTGTAACTGATGGTTGAAGAGTGCTTTGAAAACCATTGGCTTTTTCCTTTCTTTGCTTTGTATATATGATGCACTATACAATAAAGGAAGTGAAAAAAAAAAAGAGCATTTGCAAGCTGGTCAGAACTTTTCAGCCTCAAAAAGAATAGCAATGCCCATTAAGGGTGGGACAGAGAAGTCGAGAGGAAAAGTAAACCACAGCTCTCTTACTACTTCTCTAGCAAGCTGCCAAATAGTATGGGAAATTATGAGGGTCTAGGTTTGCAAAAAGAAGATAATATTTATTCTTCTGTGTGTGTGGCCTCTATTTTAGCGTCATCAAGTATGTGAAAATATGTAGTTATCAGTTGAAACTGGTCCTTTACGTGAGTTTACCCCAGTTTGAAGCACCCCCCCAACCCCTGGACACCAAATGAGTTGCTTAGGTGACATCACCTGCTGATGTCAGGTGATTCTCCACCAATCTATAGGGATAGCTAGGCCATGGATGGGCCATGGGTTCTGCCAAGGAGGAGTGATCTGACAAGTTCACCAGGATGGACTGCTAGATAATTCTTATGAAAGTTGTCCTAGAATGGTGAAAGCTTTGATTTTAAAGGCCTTCTCCGAGAACTCCCCCAAGGTCCCAACACAATTGTGAACTCGGTACTTTTCTCTTTTTTTGAGCAGATAAATGATCCTGTAGAGAATAGACTCCATGGTTGTACAGAGAAGAGAATAAATATTTTAGCAGAAATTCAGTCATCACTTCCCTCCTCTGAAAGAAAGAAGGGGGAAAAGGTGTTAGTGGCAAATAACCAAATATAATAGCTTCAACTATGTGAAACTCTTTATACGTCTTGGAATTTCTGAGCTAAAGTTGTCTATGCCAAGATACACTTGGGCAATACAACCTGAGAAAACAAAGTTTTAAATAAAGCATCCTGACATCTTTTTCTAATGACACATGCAATTTTGTAATATACCAAGCTTACGTCTTTCCTTCCAGCCTGGGAGAGTGCGACACCATCCGTGTCTGGCCCCAAACCAGGAGAAAAGTTGGCCTTGGCCTCACCCTAGAATCTCTGTGGCAGCTGGTGGTAGAGACAGAGAATTAATACATCACCTTCTCAGATGGAGGGGATTGGGGGACCTGTTCCCCTGGTTTTTAAAATGTACATATGTGTAAGATTTGGGCTGGGAATGGGTGACACCCCTGTACCTTCTGCAGGACCCGCCAACATAAACTGCTCCAAAGCCATTGTAGGCCCAAACGAAGGAGGGAGGAGCTCTCCTTCCTGCTTCAGAAAGTTACCCAGGAAACCCAAAGCCAATCTCTCCAAAATCTGATCACAATAAGAGCTCCATTTCACTTTTGAGAGCCAACGCAGAGTTAATGCGATTTTCTACAGTGTAAATGTTCTAAATACCTGGATCTATTTTTTTTTTGGAAGGAAGGAAGAAAGCAGAACCTTTATTTCAGTCATAGAAATCAGCATATCTCTGGCTTGTGTTAAAAATCATCCACCTCCCAAGCTATGTTGGAAATTCACAGCATGGGAATTTACAGAATTTTCATAAAAGCAATTGAAATTACAGTGTCTCCATGAACTCCCAGGGTGTAGTTCTATTAACAAAAGATGTTTTGCTTTACTCACACCTGCTCGGCTCTCCGTGGGGGCTAAAACGATACACATTCCAATAGAACAGTGTCAATAAAATAAAATAAAAGTTAAGTTCCAAGGAATAGAATGGAGATCTACG
>PVIY010058061.1:0-12600 GCA_004026745.1 Myrmecophaga tridactyla | reverse complement strand
CCCGCCGAGCTCGAGCGAGGGCCCGCGACCGGTCACATGGCCCGCTCCTACGCGCGCCCGGCTTTCCCGCCGCCGGTGTGGTAGTCCTGGGCGCGACAGCTGCGGTCCGCGAAGAAGGGCCTGGGGGGAGGGTAGAGGGGGTCAGTGGCACGACCAGCCCAATGCGGCGCGGCCCGGCCCGTGAACTTCCCCGAGGCCACCCAGCGAGCGTGTGGTGGAGCCGGGACGCTGCGCTGACCGCGTGGCTGAGGCCCGCCAAGCGGCCGGGGGGGTGCGAGTCGGAGCCCTCCCCTCAACCCGCTGCAGCCCGGCCCTGAGGCTGAGTGAGGCCGTCGTATCTCACAGGGGCCGTGTGAGAGGGCTTTCTGGTGGTTGTGGTCTGCCCTGTGCAGATGCAGAAACTGAAGCCTCGAGAGGGGGCCGGCACAGACGAGAGCTGGGGAACCCTGAGGGCCTGGCCCCCAACCTAGTGGCTTAGGGACAAAGGCCGGACATCCTTAACCTGGGGAGCAGGGGAAAGGCCAGAGAGCTGCAGGCAAAGTTGACTGAGTTTGATTAAAATTCGCTAGCAGGCTCTTCTCAAAAAACAAAAACAACACACACACACACACACACACACACACACACACACACACACACACACACACACACACACACCAGCAAAGTAGGTAGTGTTTTTGTTGCTGATGGAGTTGGCAAAATTGGAATCCTGGCAAGATCATCATCTTTCGAATCTGTACCAGATTTTATAGTTCTGATATTCAGACACTCAAAATAAATAAGAACAAATCACGTTTTACAGATGAGGACTCTGAGACTCGGGTTAACTGACTTGGCTAAGGTCATAGCAATAATGACAGCTGAGTCTCAAAATGATGTCCTCTGCTGAAGCGGGCGAGGCTCTCTAATTTCGTATTATCTCTCAGAACCATGAATTGTTAGAACTGGAGAAAAATCCCTTAGAGACCACCCAGTCTACCCCCTTTGTGGCACACTGAAGATGTGAGCTGGAAGCTTCACAAAAACCCACATCTCCTAGGCTTCAGTAAGTAATCATGTTGTTTATTTCTTCCTGAGTAGCTAGAAGTAGGTTCTTGTATGCCTTCCAGATCAAGAGACAAAATGGAACAGTAATTATGATTCTGAAATGTCTCATAATTGAATTCACCGCTAGGCAGTCTGACTCAGATGGATGAGACTGAGTGGCTGCCTTTTCAATAGCTGGCACCTCTGAAGGTTCAGGAGGTGCTAATCAGAGCAATGTTTTTTTCAGTTATTCATTTAGTGAACTATAAAATGGTGGTGCAAAGCTCTAGCTAAGCACTGTTGAAAAATTACTGGACAGTATGAATTAGTAGAGAGGAGCTCTCTGGAGCCAGCTTGCCTGAGTTAGAATCCCATCTTTGCCACTTACTCCCTGTGTTTTTTGGGGGGTGGATTTATCTAACATCCTCTTTACTTGTGAAGTTTATAATTTACTGAAAAGATAAAATGTACATATATAAATCAATTTAATTCAGGGTAGATGGACATATACCCCAAAGAACTGAAAACAGACACTCAAACAAATTTATGTACAATCACGTTCATAGTGGTGTTATTCGCGATAGCTAGAAGGTGGGAACAACTCATATGTCCATCAACAGTTGAATGGAAAAACAAATTGTGGGTTATATATACACTTACAAGCACGCACAAATACAATGGAATATTATTTAGTCATAAAAAGGAATGAAGTTCTGTTAAATACTATGTGTGACTGAACCTTGGAAACATTATGATAAATGAAAGAAGCCAGACACAAAAGCGCACATATTGTGTGATTCCAGTTATATGAATAATTCAGAATAGATAAACGCTTGAAGACAGCAGATTGATGATGGCCAGGGGCTGGGTGAGGCGGAGGGGGGGGGGAGGTTGGGGAATAGGGAGTTATTGTTAATGGGTATGGGTTTCCTTTTGGGATGATGACAATGTTTTAGAACTAGATAGAGGTGGTGGTTGCATGGCAGCATGAATGTACTAAATGCCCCAGAGTTATTTGCTTTAAAATAGTTAATTTTATGTAATGTTAATTTCATCTCTATAAAAAATGATGGATGGATATAATATGAAGCGTGGGAGCTCAGGGGTGAGAGAGGTCACTCTGGAGAAGTGAGGGAAGGATTAATGGAAGTGATATTTGAGCCATTGAAAAGGCAGGATTTCAGCAGGTCACAAGAAAGGAAAGGCAGCAGCATGAGCCAAGGCAGAGAGACAGGAGCTTGGCTCGTCCAGGGTAGCTGGAATGTGAAGAATTAAGAGTTCAGGCTGGAGAGGTAGGATGGGGGAAGACTGAGAAAGGCCTTGGATTCTGGCAAGGAGTTTGGATCTTACTCAGTAAGCAGTAAAAACCTTTGAGGGATTTTTGCCAGATCATTTTGCAACTGCAGGAGCATATAATGACTCAGAGAAAACACCATGGAGTTCAGCACTGAGCCAGGTTTCCTGAGTGGGAGTGAGTTTCTCAGCATAGGAAAGGCTCATATATCTGGAGGGACAGCTTGCCACCTCTTGCTGCTTTTTTGAGGTTCATTTAAGGGAGTGGTACGGAGACTCCCCTCTAGTGGTTGAGGTTGGTATTTCCTTGGAGGAATGGGCTGGTATTTCTTAGTCTATTTAATTGATTCATATTCAGCTTCTATAAATTGAGCATCTCTTCTTTGCCAGGCACTTTTATGTACCATATCTCCTGTGTTCTTTCCAATAGCCATATGAAATACATACTAGTATCTCCATTTAACAGAAAAAAGTGCAGGAACTTAATGAAATTGTAGAGTTGGAAGGGAATCATTTTCTCCACCAGGTAGTTCATTTCTTTACAGCTGATTGCATTGTTAGTTTTTCTAATGGCCACTATTTGGCTTAGTTTTGTCCTCTGGATCTACCCAGATTAAATCTTAAACCCAGTTCTTATCTTTTTATGATTGCAAGGCCTTGTTTTTTCAGAGCACAAATGAATATTTCGATTAACTCAGCAAACCAGCACGGCCCAAGAAGGCAGCAAGTGTGCAGGAATGGGGTCAGAGGACATTTAAACATTTATCAAGGTTTAAGTACTGACCTTTTTTTTTTTAATCCAAAAAGCTTCCACTACAGTTTTCTTGTGACTCCTCTTCAAATATTGTACAGTAGGCATCCCCAAACAACTCTCCTTTGGGATAAGCATTCTTTAGCTGGCCCTTCTCTGAAGTCTTTGTAATCAGTTCTGCCTACCCACTCTGAGTCCTTCCCTGGACTAGCCTTCTGTTCTGGTTTGCTAACTGCCAGAATGCGATATACCAGAAATGGAAAGACTTCTAAAAGGGGAATTTATTAAGTTGCAAATTTACTGTTCTACGGCCATGAAATTGTCCAAATCAAAGCAAGTCTATAGAAATGGCCAAATTAAGGCACCAACAATATGTTACCTTCACTCAAGAAAGGCTGATAAAGGTCAGGGTTTGTCTCTCAACTGGAAAGGCACATGGCGTACATGGAAACAAGAAACAGGCTTCTTGTTTCTTGAAGCTCTCCTGGTGGCATTTTCCGTCATCTCCAAAGGTCTCGGGCTGGTGGACTCTGTTGCTCTCTCCAAAATATTTTCTCTTTTAAAGAATTCCATTAAACTAATCAAGATCTATCTGGAATGGGTGAAGTCACATCTCCCTCTAATCAAAAGTTAATACCCACAGGGTGGTGCGATGATGGCTCAGTGGCAGAATTCCTGCCTGCCACGCCATGCTGGAGACCCGCGTTTGATTCCCAGTGTCTACTCTTGCAAAAAAACAACAACAACAACAACAACAAAAAACGAATGAGGATTAAAGGACATGGCTTTTCTGGGGTCCACCACAAATTCAAACCGGCACAGCTTCTTACTGCCTTCTTCCTTTACGGCGTCTCCCTTAGTCACATTATGTTCTTGTGACATCAACTTTTTCTTTTATGTAAAATCTCTATCCTTAGTAATTATCCTTCTCTCTAGTTCCAGTTACAAATTGCCAATGTTTGTTGGATAGCCTCACCTGAGGCTAGTTGATACATAATTTTTGTTTGTTTGTTTCTTTTTCTTGTTTGATATCACTTCTTATATCTTGGTGCTCTGTTGTTAGGTACATATATATTTATAATTGTTTTATCTTCCTAATGGATTTACCCTTTTATCATTATAAAATATACCTCTTTGTCTCTGTTATGTATTTTGTTATAAAGTCTATTTTGTCTGTTATTAGTGTAGCCACTCCAGCTTTCTTTTTTTTATTAATTAAAAAAACTTAACAAAAGAACATTAAGATATCATTCCATTCTACATATACAATCAGTAATTCTTAATATTATCACATAGTTGCATATTCATCATTTCTTAGAACATTTGCATCGATTTTCCAGCTTTCTTATGGCTGTTGTTTGCATGATCTATCTTTTTCCTTTCTATCTTTTTATTTTCAACTATTTGTATCATTGAATCTAAAGTGTGTTCTTATGATTACCCAGTCTGACGATCTCTGCCTTTTGATTAGATTGCTCAATCCATGTACATTTAATATTATTGACATTGTTGGATTTAGGTCTGCCATTTTACTTTTTGTTTTCTCTCAGTCTCACCTATTTTTTTTAATTGTGAAAATTAACATATATACAAAAAAGCAATAAATTTCAAAGCACACCACAGCAGTTAGTTGTAGAACAGATCTCAGAGTTTGGTATGGGTTACAATTCCACGATTTTAGGCTTTTATTTCTAACTGCTCCAAGATACTGGAGACTTAAAGAAATATCAGTATAATGATTCGGCACTCATACTCTTTTGTTAAACTGTAACTTCTCTGTATAAATCCACCATCTTCTTTGATCTTTCTCCCAATCTTTAGGGTTATTTGGGCTATGTGTCTCACCTGTTTTTAAAAATAATTTTCTTATTAGAGCAGTTGTAGGTTTATGGAAAAATCGTGCAGTTCCCATATGACCCCCCCATGTAGTTTTTCCTGTTACCTGTTTGTATTAATGTGGTACCTTTGTTACAGTGATAAAAATATTTCTATAATTCTATTAACTGTAGTCCTTGTTTACATCAGAGGCCACTTGTATTGTATAGTCCTATGTTGCTTTTTAAAAATTTTTATTCTACTAACATATATACAACCTAAAATTTTCCCTTTTAGCCACATTCAAATATATAATTCCATGTGTTAATTACAGGCACAGTATTGTATTACCATCACCGCCATCTATTGCTGAAACTTTTCCATCACCCTGAAGAGAAATTGTGTATCGATTAAGCATTAACTCCCAATTTCCTTCTCCCATGCCAGTCTCTGATAACTTGTAATCTATTTATTTATTTATTTTTTGCATGGGCCGGCACCAGGAATCAAACCCAGGTCTCCGGCATGGCTGGCGAGAATTCTGCCGCTAAGCCACTGTTGCACTGCCCTGGTAACTTGTATCCTTGTTTCTGACTCTGTAAATTGTTCACAATGTCGTGCTACCATCAGCACCATCCATTACCAAAACATTTCCATCCTTCCAAATAGGAGCCCTGTATGTTTTAGGCCTTACTCCCTATTCCCTAGCCCAATTCTATCCCTGTGTAACATATTGTGTCAATTTGAATCTATTGTGTACCTCACAAAAACCCAGTTCTTTAATTCTCTTTCAGTGTGGTTGAGTGGGATCTTTTTTTGTTGTTCGCATGGAGATGTGACCCATCCAATTATAGATGGTTTCCTTGGAGATATGTCTCCATCCATTCAAGGTGCGATTGCTTACTGGAGCCCTTTAAGAGGGAACCATTTTGGAAAAAGCTCAGTGCTGATAGCACCCACATAGCCAGGGAACTTTGGAGATGCAGAAGGAAAATAGCCCTGGGGAAGTCTTATGAAATGAAGATAGAAAGCTAGCTGATGTCACCATGTGCCTTCCCAGCTGAGAGAGAAACCCTGAACTTCATCAGCCCTGTTTTATCTTTCTCCAGATGACTTAATTTGGACATTTTCATGGCCTTAGAACTGTAAACTTGTAACTCAATAAATTCCCCTTTTAAAAGGTGTTCCGTGTCAGTGTATTGCATTCCATAACTTAAAAACTAAAGGACTTTTAATCTAGATTCTGACTCTGAATTTGCTTATTCTAATTACTTCACATCAGTGAGATCATGCAATATTGATCTTTTTGTTTCTGGCTTATTTCACTTAGCATGATGTCCTCAAGGTTCAGCTATGTTGTCACATGCATCAGAACTTCATTCCTTTTTATGGCTGAATAATATTCTATTGTATGTATATACCACATTTTGATTATCCATTCATCAGTCACCTAGAAGTACATTTTCCAGGTCATATGGTAATTCTATACTTAACTTTCTGGGGAACCACCAAACTATGTTCCATAGTAGCTGCACCATTTTATATTGTCACCAGCAAGGAACAAATTTCTCTGCATCCTCTCCAACATTTGTAATTTTCTGTTTTTTTTTTTTGAATAGTAACCATTCTAGTGGGTGTGAAGTCATATCTCACTGAGGGGTTTTTTTTTTTTTTTTTACACATTTACAGCCTTTATTAACAGGGTATAGCCCTTATTCTAAAATTCTGCCATTTACATACAACCTAATTTCCCATCTAAAAGAAAATGAGAATAAAATATATTTTATTTTAAATGGGACACAGAGGCAAAGTGCCAAGAATTAAAGTGTAACCTTAAAGTTTTAATTTCATACTGTGAATATAAAACAATAATTCCTAAAATCATGAAAATGATAAAAATAACCACACAGAAAAAGGACATTTAAGTTATTTCATTCTTAATATTTTATAATGAAAACAGATGTACTTATAACTTCAGCCTTCCGATGGCGTTTTTCATAAGATCATTATTAATTTAAAATAGTACAAAATGTTTACAAAGAATGTAAAACTTAAATTTCACAGTTGTTTATAAAACAGTACATGAAAAAAAAACAGTACATGAAAGAATTATCTACATAAGATCTTTTTTTGACAATGATCTTGTAAAAAAAGATAGTAAGTTTTGAATATAAAATATACCACAATGCTGGGAGGGCAATGGGGGCTCAGTGGCAGAGTTCTCTCCTGCCATGCCAGAAACCTGGGTTCAATTCCCTGTGCCTGCCCATATTTAAATATATATATATATATATATATATATATATATATATATATATATATACACCACAATGCTAAAAACCCGCATAGTTCCTATAGGAAAATCAATAAAGATAACTTAATCTTTCTGGAATAAAGTATTAGCATTAGACTAAATTAGAAATATGTAAACTTTACATATTGATTTAAAAGGAATATATTAAAACCTTGCAATGCCACACAGTCACTCTCTATTTTCTGGAAAAAGCAAAAATAAGGAATGTTTTGAATATATGTACTTCAAAATTGAAAAGTTAATTTTTACTTTTCCCTTTATTGGCAAGGTTTTTTTTTTTTTTTAATATGCTATATGGTGGGGGTCACATTACATTCTTTTTCCTTATGACTGTCCTGTTGTTGCAGCACCATTTGTTGAAAAAAAAATTTTTTTGGAAGCACATGGGCTAGGAATCAAACCTGGGTCTCCTGCATGGCAGGTGAGCATTCTACCACGAACTATCCTTGCACCCCCTATTGGCTAGTTTTGATGCATTTTTAGGTTTTGGTTCCCAAAGGGCATTATTTACAAATCTTGAAACTGCACCTGTGTCCAACTTGCCATCCTTTTTCTTGTCTGTTTTTTCTTTGACCCTGCTCATGTATACTCTGATTCTTTCCAATTCCTGTTTTACTAGATGTTCCTTAGGATTAACTCCTTGAGTTACTAAATAAATCCAAAACATTGAAATTAATGTGCATGCAGAAACTAAATCCACGTTTGCTCGTTTAAGTCAGTCCAACTTCTGCAACAACTCAATTTTAGAAACAGACATTATGGTCTTGACCATCTTATCCATAGCACCAATGGAATTCTCGAATGTTGATACGTATTCATGAATTTCTACTGGATAGCCCTCATGAATTTCTTCACTTGGTATTATGACCAACTTGAACTCCAGTCTCCTGGAAAGAAGTCGCATGACCTGTCATTGTGGTTTTTTTTTTTTTTTTGGCATGGACAGGCGCCGGGACCATTGTGGTTTTGATTTGCATTTCCTTGATGGCTAATGATGTTGAACATCTTTTCAGGTGCCTTTTGGCCATTTGTTTATCTTCTTTGGAGAGCTATCTATTCAAATCCTTTGCCTATTTTTCAGTTGGATTGTTTGTCTTTTTGTTATTAAGTTGAAGGATTACTTTATATATTCTGGACATTAAACCTTTATTAGATTGTGGTTTCCAAATATTTTCCTGTTGGGAGGTTTTTGATGAGTATTCACTCTCTATTTGTTATTAGTATGTTGAAAATTTCTATTTCTCCTTTTTTTTTAATTAGAGAAGTTATGGGTTTACAGAACAATCATGCCTAGAATACAGGATTACTATATGCCACTCTTTTATTAACACCTTGCATTGGTTTGGTATATTTGTTACAATTTTTGATCAAATTTACAATTTTAATAATTGTACTATTACTATTGTCCATGGCTTAACTTAAGGTTACCATTTGTATTGTGCAGTCCTATAGAATTTCTAAAAGTTGTATTCTAGTATGATAT
This sequence comes from Myrmecophaga tridactyla, assembly GCA_004026745.1. Lineage (NCBI taxonomy): Eukaryota > Metazoa > Chordata > Mammalia > Pilosa > Myrmecophagidae > Myrmecophaga > Myrmecophaga tridactyla. The sequence continues at coordinate 3,918 of PVIY010058061.1, read as the reverse complement.
ATACAACCTAAAATTGCCCCCTTTTTAACCACGTGCATATATATTTCAGTGCTGTTAGCTTCTATTCCTTCTTGAGTGTTGGTAGTTTGTGTATTTCTAGGAATTTGTCCATTTTATCTAATTTTTTGGCGTATGTTTGTTCATACTATCCTCTTATAATCTCTTTTATTTCTATAAAGTTTGTATTAATGTCTCTCCCTTTCATTTCTGATTTTAATGTTTTGCATCCTCTCTTTTTTTCTGGGACAGTTTAGCTAAAGGTTTCTTGAGTTATTGATATTTTCAAGGAACTAAATTTTGTTTTTATTGATTGTCTCTGTTTTTTTTTTTCCTTCTCCATTTCACTTATCTCCACTCTAATCTTTGTTGTTACCTTCTGTGGTGGTCTGAAGCTGTATGTGCCCCAGAAAAACATATTCTTAAATCTAATCCAGTACTATGGGTGTAAACCCATTGTAAGTAGGATCTTTTGATGAGGCTACTTCAGTTAAAGTGTGGCCCACCTCATTCAGGATGGGACTTCCTATTCAGGAGTCCTTTATAAAGGCAATGAAGAGAGAGAGCAAGAGTGAGAGACAAAGGGGTGGTGGTGGTGGAAAGAGGTAGAAAGAGAGAGAACACACTACAGAAACAAGAAGCTGAATTCAACAAAACCCCAAGAGAAGGGAGGGAACAGCAGATAACACCATGTAGCTTGCTAGATGATGGAGGAACAAGGATCGCTGGTAGCCAGTCTTCAGGAAGAAAGCATTGCCTTGACGATGCCTTGATTTGGACATTTTCATGGCCTCAAGACTGTAAGCTTGTAAACTAATCATTTCCACTGATTAAGCTGGTATCTGCTTTGAGCAGCCTATGAAAGTAAAACAGCTTTCTTCTGCTTGATTGGGTTCAGTTTGCTCTTCCCTTTCTAGATCCTCCAGTTGTGAGGTTTGGTGTCTGTTTTGAGATGTTTTTGCTTATTTAATGTAAAAAGAGTTATAAATTTCCCTTTAGCACTGCCTTTGCTGCAAACGCCTTTGCTGCAAACCCCTGTAAGTTTCGGTATATGGTGTTTTCATTTTCATTTGCCCCAAGATATTTTCTGATTGTCCTTGTGATCCCTTCATTAACCCATTGGTTGTTTAAGAGTGCAATGTTTAGTTTGTACACGTTTGTGGATTTTCCAATTTTCCCTCTATTAAGGGTTTCTAGCTTCATTCTGTGGCGATCAGAGTAGATACTTTGTATGGCTTTAGTATTTTTGAATACATTGAGACTTATTTTGTGACCTAACATTTGGTCTGTCCTGGAGAATGATCCATGTGCATTAGAGAAGTTGGTGTATTCTGCTGCTGTTGGATGAAGTACTCTATATATGTCTGTTTGAGCTAGTTGGTTTATAGTCTTGTGGGGTTTTCAGGTGTCAACTTGGCTAAGTGATGGTGTCCAGTTGTCTGGTCAGGCAAGCACTGGCCTAAACATTACTCTTAGGATATTTCTTGGCTGCTTGATAAACCAGAGGCTGGTTTATTAAATAACCAGTCAGTTAATGCATCTGTGACTGATTACATCTATAATCATCTAAGAATGTGTCTTCCACAAATGAGAGAATCCAATCAATTAGATTTGATCAAATCAGTTGAAGACTTTTAAGGGAGAAGAGAGAATTTTCAGTTTCTTCAGCCAATGAGCCTCTCCTGTGAGGTTCATTGAGACCCTTCATCAGAGTTGCTAGCTTCGTGGCCTGCCCTATGGATTTTGGACTCTTGCATCCACACGGTTGCATGAGACACTTTTATAAATCTCATATTTACAGATGGTTCCTGTTGGTTCTGTTTCTCTAGAGAATCCTGACTAATATCGCTTGGTATCAGGAATGGTTCCTTTTTTTTTTTTTTAAGTTTTTTATTGCATAATACAGCATATATATAAAACAAAGAAAGAAAAAAGCAATAGTTTTCAAAGCACACTTTTATTTATTTAATTTTGTATTATCAAACCAAAACAACATACAAACGTGAACATTCTTAACATACAAACATTCCATGTATGATGTACAATCAGTGGCTCACAATATCATCACATAGTAGTATATTTATCACCATGATCATTTTTTTAACTTTTTATTGTATAGTATAACATATATACAAAGCAAAGAAATAAAAGAGCAATAGTTTTCAAAGCACTCTTCAACAAGTAGTTACAGGACAGATCCCAGTTTGTCATAGGCTACTATACGATCCTCTCAGATTTTTTTTTCCTTCTAGCTGCTTCAGAATATAGGCGGCTAGAAGGCTTAAATTTTTTTTTTATAATCACAATAAATTTTTCTTCCTTCTTTTTTTGTGAAAAACAACACAAAAAGTAATAAATACATACAAAAAAGCAATAAATATCAAAGCACTGTACCACAATTAGTTGTAGAATATATTTTAGAGCTTAACATGAGTTACAGTTCCACAATTTTAGGTTTTTACTTCTAGCTGCTCTAAGATACTGAAAACTAAAAGAGATACCAATTTAATGATAAAAGATTCATATTCATTTGTTAAATCCTATCTTCACTGTATAACTCCACCATCACCTTTGATCTTTTCATCCCTCTCTTTAGGGGTGTTTGGGCTACAGCCATTCTAAATTTTTCATATTGGAAGGGTCTGTCACTAATGTGGGGTAGGGAGATGGAACTATCTGATATTCTGGAGAGGCTGGGCCTTCTAGGTTTCAGGTCTTATGTGGACCAGGGACCCATCTGGAGGTTGTAGGTTTCTGAAAAGTTATTCTAGTGCATGGAACCCTTGTGGAATCTTATATGTTGCCTTAGGTATTCTTTAGGATTGGTCAGAATGGTCCTGGTTGGGGGCTGGCAGGTTATGATAGGTAGCAAGGTCTAACTGAAGCTTGTGTAAGAGCACCCTCCAGAGTAGCTTCTCAACTCCATTTGAACTCTCTCTTCCACTGATACTTCATTAGTTCCACTTCTTTTTCCCCTTTTGGTCGGGATGGAATTGTTGATCCCACGGTGCCAGGGCCGGATTCATCCCTGGCACCTACTATGTCACCAGGGAAACTTTCACCCCTGGATGTCATGTTCTACAGAGAGGGGAGGGCAATGATTTCACTTGCAGAGCTGGGCTTAGAGAGAGTGAGGCCCCACTGAGCAACAACAGAGGTCCTCCAGAAGTAACTCTTAGGCATGCCTATAGGTAGTCTATGCTTCTCCGCTACCTATGTAAGCTTCACAAGAGTAAGCCTAAGGATTGAGGGCATGGCCTTTTGATTTGGGTGTCGCTAACATTTGACACAATATCAAGGGATTCCCTGATGGTAAGGTTTAATAGTTCCATACTCTTTCTCCCATCCCTCAAGGAACTTTGCCATTACTTTTTGATTATCTGCTTAATACACTCTAGGATGTATTGAGGCATTACTATAATCTATATATGATTAAAGAACCTCTTTCTTATTCTGGGCTCCCTGTGTTTCAGCTGTTCAAATGAGCTATACAGGTAGGTTGAGTTAGATTATGCGCTACAAAAAATTTCAGTTCCAGACCAAATAAACCTTTCTTCCTTTCGTCTCAAAGAGTATGTGTGGTTCTAAAATATAGACACTGTCTTCCTTACCCTTGTGTTCTGAATTACTTTAACCCCAACCTGATCAGCTTCATTCTTATCTCTAAATATCAGGTTTTATGTGTATAACCATGATCATTTTTTAGAATTTGCATCACTCCAGAAAAAGAAATAAAAAGAAAAAACTCACACATGCCATACCCCTTACCTTTCCCTCTCATTAACCACTAGTATTTTCATCTACTCAATAGATTTTAACATTTGTTCCCCCTATTTTTTTCCTATACTCCTTACCATTCCCTTTCATTGTTCATTAGTATTTCAATCTACTCAATTTATTTTAGCATTTGTTCCCCCATTA
>PVIY010058060.1:0-12619 GCA_004026745.1 Myrmecophaga tridactyla | reverse complement strand
CCCCAGGAATGTTCGGAGGATGCACCTTTTACCAGAACAGTGAGGAATAAATTTGTGAGACTAGCGCCATCATCTCTGAAGGGCTCTGTAGTTGTACTCCTCTGTAGGTCAGATATTACTGTGGGAACAGCTGTCACTGAGCTGGAATCCTTAAACACAATGGGGATGACGGGATCCCGAGTTGGCAGAAGCCAGGTGGCAGCACTTAATTGCCAAAGACAGAATAGACATGGCTATTATAATAGACAGCAAACTCAAAGCAGGAGTCAAAATTATATGACTTGCAGAGATTTGTGGCAATGGCTAGTAAGTCATGGGGTACCTAGAAATACAATAGAAGGGCAGTCTACTAAATTCTTGTTTGAGCTGTATAAACAAAAGAGTTCTAGGTCAAGTAAACAGAAATCTAACCTGAATTACAAAAACACAGAGTCACAGCTCCTTAATCAATTTCCATACTTGAGACAGTTTACAGACTGAGAGCCCCTTGAATGAAGGGGAGGCCAGACCCCTTTTGGGGAGAACCCTGTTATACTGCCACAAATTTATACTGTTAATCTTCCTCCAAGTCTTCCCCAAGGAGACCGATGGCCTTTCACCAGGGTAACTGTGCATTTGGGAAAAGGAAATTATCAAATATTTCGGGGATTATTAGACACTGGTTCAGAAGTGACATTAATTCCAGGGGATCCAAGACGTCACTCTGGTCTACCACAGAGTGGGGACTTGCGGAGGCCAGGTGATCAATAGAGTTTTAGCTTAGATCCATCTCACAGTGGGTCCAGTGGGCTCCCTGGACCCATTCTGTAGTTATTTCCCCAGTTTCAGAATGTATAATTGGAATAGACATACTGAGCAACTGGCAGAATCCCCATATTGGCTCTCTAACTCGTGAAGTGAGGGCTTTTATGGTGGGAAAGGCCAAGTGGAAGCCATTAGAACTACCTTTACTTAGCACAATAGTAAATCAGAAGCAATACTGGATTCCTGGGGGGATTACAGAGATTACTGACACTCTTAAGGACTTGAAGGAGGCAGGGGTGGTGATTCCCACCACATCCGCATTCAACTCTCCTATTTGGCCTGTGCAGAAAACAGATGGGTCTTGGAGGAGGACAGTGGATTATTGTAAGCTTAACCAGGTGGTAACTCCAATTGCAGCTGCTGTTCCAGATGTGGTATCATTGCTTGAGCAAATCAGTACATCTCCTGGTACCTGGTATGCAGCTATTGATCTGGCAAATGCTTTTTTCTCAATAGTTGTTAGTAAGGACCACCAGAAACAGTTTGCTTTCAGCTGGCAAGGTCAGCAATATACTTTCACTGTCCTACCTCAGGGGTATATCAACCCTGAAGCCCTATGTCATAATCTTGTCTGCAGGGACTTTGATCATTTCACCTTCCAACAAGACATCACACTGGTCCCTTATATTGATGATATGATGTTATTGGACCTAGTGAGCAAGAAGTAGCAACTACTCTAGACTTACTGGTAAGGCATTTGTGTGTCAGAGGATGGGAGATAAATCCAACAAAAATACAGGGGCCTTCCACCTCATTGAAATTTCTAGGTGTCCAGCGTTGTGGGGCATGTCGAGATATCCCTTCTAAGGTGAAGGATAAGTTGCTGCATCTGGCCCATCCTACAACCAAAAAAGAGACATAATGCCTAGTTGCAATATGTTGACAACATATTCCTCATTTGGGTGTGCTACTCTGGCCCATTTATCAAGTGAACAGAAAAGCTGCTAATTTTGAGTGGGGACCTGAACAAGAGAAGGCTCTGCGACAGGTCCAGACTGCTGTACAAGCTTCTCTGCCACTTGGGTGATATGATCCAGCAGATCCAATGGTGCTGGAAGAGTCAGTGGCAAATAGGGATGCTGTCTGGAGCCTTTGGCAGGCCCCTATAGGAGAATCACAATGCAGACCCTTAGGATTTGGGAGCAAAGCCTTACCATCTGCTGCAGATAACTACTCTCCTTTTGAGAAACAGCTTTTGGCCTGCTACTGGGCCTTAGTAGAGACTGAACACTTAACCATGGGCCACCAAGTTACCATGAGACCTGAGTTGCCTACCATGAGCTGGGTGTTGTCTGACCCACTGGCATGTGCAGCAGCACTCTATTGTAAAATGGAAATGGTAATAACGAGATAAGACCAGAGCAGGTCCTGAAGGCACAAGTAAGTTACGTGAGGAAGTGGCCCAAATGCCCATGGTCTCCGCTCCTGCCACATTAGCTTCTTTTCCCCAGACCAGAGCTATGGACTCTTGGGGAGTTCCTTACTGTGAATTGACTGAGGAAGAGAAAACTCAAGCCTGGTTTACAGATGGTTCAGCATGATATGCAGGTACCACCTGAAAGAGAACAGCTGCAGCATGACAACCCTTTCTGGGGTGTCCTTGAAGGACAGTGGTGAGGGAAAATCCTCTTAGTGGGCAGAACTTCGACCAGTGCACCTGGTTGTTCATTTTGCTTGGAAGGGGAACTGGCCAGAGGTGTGTTTGTATACTGACTTATGAGCTGTTGTTAATGGTTTGCTGGAAGGTCAGGGACTTGGAAAGACCATAATTGGAAAGTTGGTGACAAAGAGGTCTGGGGAAGAGGTATGTGGATAGACCTTTCTGAGTGGGCTAAAAACATGAACATATTTGTGTCCCATGTGAATGCACACCAGAGGGTGACTTCAGCAGATGAATGTTTTAATAATCAAGTAGATAAGATGACCAGTTCTGGGATACCAGTGAGTCTCTTTCCCCAGCAACTCCTGTCATTGCCCAACGGGCTCATGAACAAAGTGGTCATGGTGGTAGGGATGGAGGTTATGTCTGGGCTCAGCAACATGGACTTCCACTCACCAAGGCTGACTTGTCAACAGCCACTTCTGAGTGCCCAATCTGCCAGTAGCAGAGACCCACACTCAGCCTCCGATATGGCACCATTCCCTGAGGTGATCAGACAGCTACATGGTGGCAGGTTGATTACATTGGACCACTCCCTTCATGGAAGGGGCAGCAATTTGTTCTAACTGGAATAGACACATACTCTGGTTAAAGGTTTGCTTTCCCTGCACGCAATGCTTCTGCCAGAACTACCATCCGTGGGCTTACAAAATGCCTTATCCATCATCATGATGTTCCACACAGCATTGCTTCTGATCAAGGAACACACTTCACAGCAAATGAAGTGCAGGAATGGGCACATGCTCATGGAATTCTCTGGTCTTGCCATGTTCCCCATCATCCAGAAACAGCTGGATTGATAGAATGGTGGAATGGCATTTTGAAAACCAATTATAGTGGCAACGGGGTGGCAATACCTTGAAGGGCTGGGATAATGTTCTTCAGGAAGCTGTATGTGCTCTGAATCAGCATCCACTGTATGGTGCTGTTTCTCCCATAGCCAGGATCCATGGGTGCAGGAACCAAGGGGTGGAATTGGGAGTGGTACCACTCACTATTACCCCTAGTGATCCATGAGGAAAATTTTTGCTTCCTGTCCCTGCAACCCTGAGCTCTGCTAGTCTACAGGTTTTAGTTCTAAAAGGGGGAGTGCTTCCACCAGGAGGAACAACAATGATTCCATTGAAAAGGAATCTAAGATTGCCACTGGTCACTTTGGGCTACTCATGCCCCTGGATCAACAAGCTAAGAAGGGGATTATATAATTGTCTGGGGTGATTGACCCTGCAACTACACAATGGAGGTAAAGAAGTGTTTTCTTGGAATATAGGAGATCACCTAGGGCATCTTTTAGCCCTACCATGCCCTGTGATTAAAATCAATGGAAAACTGCAACAATCCAATCCAGGCAGGACTACCAATGGCCCTGAAACTTCAGGAATGAAGGTTTGGATCACCTCACCTGGCAAAGAACCATGGCCAGCTGAAGTGCTTGCTGAGGGTAAAGGGAACATGGAATGGGTAGTGGAAGAAGGTAGTGATAAATATGAACTATGACCACGTGATCAGTTACAGAAATGAGGACTGTGATGCTGTTTTGTTCATGTTATACTATTTAAGTTGTAAGGCATTAAGTTAAGAATGAATGTTACCCAAGGACTTGCACCCTATTCTGGAGAGATTTAATATGTTTCCAGTTATATGCAGGACAGGTGAGTATTGTTAGGTGAAAGAAAAAAATGTATGTTTTATTGTTTTCTTATTTAGAAATTAGGTATGATTTAAGTTGATATATATAGCTGCCAAATTGACAAGGGGCGGACTGTCATGGTCAGGTTCATGTGTCAACTTGGCCAGGTGGTGGTACCTGTTTGTCTGGTTGGGCAAGTGCTGGCCTGTCTGTTGCGATGAGGACATTTCATAGAATTAAATCATGATCACATCAGCTGCATCCACAGCTGATTCCATTTGTAATCAGCCAAGGGGAGTATCTTCTGCAATTAGTGATGCTTAATCTAATCACTGGAAGCCTTTTAAAGAGGATTCAGAAGAGACATGTGCTCTTCCTGCTTTGGCTAGTGAGCCTCTCCTGTGGAGTTCATCCAGACCCTCCATTGGAATTATCGGCTTCCTAGCCTGCGCTGTGGATTTTGGACTCTGTGTTCCCATGGTTACGTGAGACACTTTTATAAATTTTATATTTGCGAGTGTTTCCTGTTGATTCTGTTTCTCTAGAGAACCCTAACTAATACACATAGCTACTGAATTTGGGGACTGGAATTTTTTTCTTTCAGTTAAACGAATTTTACTGCATTCTAATTTTAAAGATATTGTACAGAAAAAAAAACCCAATATATTTTAGCAACTCAACCATGCACTTAGCCCTCAATCCAAAAAACTTAAAAAAAAAAAAAGGTTGGTTTGTGCCTAGTAGAGCATAGACAGTTTTTTTTTTAACAAAAGGAGATTTTTAATATATTTATTTTATTAGGGAAACTGTAGGATAACAGAAAAAAATCATACAGAAAAAACCTAATTCCCGTATAGCCTCCCTATTATTCACATATTGCATTAGTGCCTTTCATTACAACTAATGAAAGAATATCTTTGTAACTATACTATTAAGTACAGTCCATAGTTTACATTAGGGTTCAGTGTTGTACAGTCCTATATATTTTAAACTTTTTATTCTAGTACCATTTATACAACAGAAAATTTCTCCTTTAGTCACATTCATATATATGATTCAATGCTGCTGATTATGCTACAATGTTGGGCTACCATCATGACCATCCATTACCCAAACTACTTCATCCCTTCAAACAGAAACTCTACCAATTAGGTGTGAATTCTTGGGGTTGGAATGTGAGCCCCAGTTCTTAAGCTGCACATTCTATGTTCTCTCTCTTCTAGGTTGGAAGTGGGGCAGTGGGTGACCTGGCAGTCATAGTGGTAGCCCCATCCCAGCACCTCAGTCAGACTTGGGGGGCTTGGTTGATCCACTCAACTTCAGATGCTTCCTCTGTCAGAATGTCTACATGGCATTCTTGATCCTGGGACTCTTGGAAATAAATGGAGAATAACTGGAATGACCACTTGAGCTGATATGATGCAGGCTTTCTCAGCAGGTACAACAGAGAGGACAGAGTATGTGGCAGTGGTGTCAGAGAATATGGGTTTGAATCTTGCCCCTGCCAGGTACTAGTGATGTGACCTTGGGCAAGCTTTCAACACCACAGAATTCAGTTTCCTTTTTGGAAAGTGTTGCTCAAAATAATTATACCCACAAAGGGTTGTTGGTGAAGACTGAAGGAGGTGATGTGAACTGGCTCTCAGCACAGTACCTGGCACTATATTCAGTAGGAGTGGCTTTTCCCAATCACCTCTTCACTCATGGTTGCTTTATCTCTTGCTGTTGGTGTCCAAGGGACTGACTTTTGAATCTCGTTCATTCGTTCTCTCCCTGGTATCATCTCTATTTATTGATTGCTTGTAGGATATAGGAATTACCTGTGGGTGCTGTATTAGAAAATAAATTTCAAAAAAGAAAACCTAATAAGAATGAGTGTTCCTTTAAACTTGCGGCAATGTAAACATGAATAAATATTAAACCTATAGACAATTGTTTTTTTTGCCTCATTCATTCTTTTTTAAAAGTTAAAATTTAACAAACAAACATACAAACATCCCATACATGGTTACAGTCAATGGCTCACAATATCATCACATAGTTGTGTATTCATCACTGTGATCATTTTTTTTGAACATTTGCCTCACTCCAGCAAAAGAAACAAAAAAGAAAATAGAAAAAACTCACACGTACCATACTTCTTACCCCTCCTCTCATTGACCACTAGTATTTCAATGGACTCAATTTATTTTAACCCTTGCTACCTATGTTATTTATTTTTTTATCCATATTTTTCTACTCATCCATCCACACCCTAGAAAAAAGGAGCATCAGACACATGGTTTTCAAAATCACACAGATACATGGTAAAAGCTGTTTTCATTATACAATAATTTTCAAGAAACATGGCTATTGGAACACAGCTCCACACTTTCAGGTATTTTTCTCTAGCCACTCTAATACACCATAAACTAAAAAGGGGATATCTATATAATGCATAAGAATAACCTCCAGGATAACCTCTCGACTCTGTTAGAAATCTCTCAGCCACTGAAACTTTATTTTGCCTCATTTCTCTCTGCCCCATTTTGGTTGTGAAGGTTTTCTCAATTCTTTGATGTTGGGTCCTGGCTCATCCTGGGAGTCCTGTCCCATGTTTCCAGGGAGATATATACCTCAGGGAGTCATGTCCCACATAGAGGGGAGGGCAGTGAGTTCACTGGCTGAGTTGGTTTAGAGAGAGAGAGAGAGAGGCCACATCTGAGCAACAAAACAGGTTTGCTGGGATGACTCATAGGCCTAATATTTTTTAACTTCTTTTTTTTTGTGTATAATATAACATATGTATACAAAGCAAAGAAAGAAAAAAGCAAGAGCTTTCAAAGCTCTCTTCAACAAGTAGTTAGAGGAGAGACCCCAGAGTTTGTCATGGGCTACCATACCATCCTCTCAGATTTTTCCTACTAGCTTCTCTAGACGATTGGAGGCACAATATATATTTTTTGTCATCACAATCGACTTTTTTTCTTTTTTAATGAAAAATACCATATATACAAAAAAGCAATAATTTTCAAAGCACAGCACAACAATTAGTTGTAGAACAGATTTCAGAGTTTCAGAATTACAGTTCCACAATTTTAGATTTTACTTCTAGCTCCTCTAAGATACTGAAGAATAAAAGAAATATCAATTTAATGATTCAGCAATCATATTCATTCGTTTAACTCTACCTTCTGTGTATAATTCCACCATAATCTTTGATCTTTCTATCCCACTCTTTATGGTATTTGACTATGGCCACTCTAACTTTTTCATGTTGGAAGGGGCTGTCAATAATACGGGGTAGGGAGATAAAACTAGCTGATGTTCTGGAGAGGCAGCCTGGGCCCTCTAGGTTTCAGGACTTATCTGGTCCAGGGACCCATCTGGAGATTGTAGGTTTCGGGAAAGTTACCCTAGTGCATGTAACCTTTGTAGAATCTTATATATTGCCCTAGGTGTTCTTTAGGATTGGCTGGAATGGTTTTGGTTAGGGTTTGGCAAGTTATGATAGGTAGCAATGTCTCACTGAAATGTGTGTAAGAGCAAGCTCCAGAGTAGCCTCTTGACTCTATTTGAACTCTCTCAGCCACTGATACTTTATTCTTCTCCCCTTTTGGTCAGGATGGCATTGTTGATCCCACAGTGCCAGGGCTGGACTCATCCCTGCGAGTCATCTTCCACACTGCCAGGGAGACTTTCACCCCTGGATGTCATGTCCCACGTAGTGGGGAGGGCAATGATTTCACTTGCAGAGCTGGGCTTAGAGAGAGTGAGGGCCCATCTGAGCAACAAAAGAGGTCCTCCAGAAGTAACTCTTAGGCATACCTATAGCTAAGTTTCTCTGCTACCTACATAAGCTTCACAAGAATAAGCCTCAAGATCAAGGGCTTGGCCTATTGATTTGGGTGTCCCTAATGTTTGAAACAGTATCAGAGGATTCCCTGATGGTAAAGTTTAAGAGTTTCATATTTTTTCTCCCATCCTCAAGGGTCTTTGCCAATACTTTTTGATTATCTGCTTAATATATTCTAGGATGTGTCCAGGCATTACATTAAGCTATACAGGATTAAAGGCTCTCATTTTTATTCAGGACCCCTGTGTTTCAATTGTTCAAATGAGCCTATAGACCCATTTTTAATTTTCTGGTATGCCTTGCTATTTTGTGGTTAGAATTAGGATCTTGGTATATTTGTGCTCCACCTCTGTTATCATTTACCATGTGCATGGAGTAAAGACTTCTTAATGTGTCAACACTCCATGAAAGAAGGCTCCATAGTAGAGTGTGATCCCAGCATGCACAATACATTTCTAACATGTGGATCGTTGCTATTTTCTTTGTCAAGTCTTTGTCAAGGCTTTGAAGGAATTATAGAATGTACATTCTTGGTAGTTAGCAGATTTTTAAAAACAACATGCTTAAACATGGGTTTAGAAGTCTGATAATTCCTACTCGCTCCCTCTCATTTCACTGAGGCAGAGGCTGAGTGTTAGTTACCATTTGTCAGTATTCTCATACTGATGTTTTTTTACATATTCTGAGTTGCTGCACTCATTTTGTTATCTCCCACCCTCTGGATATTTGGGTGGGTGAACTGTACCTTAGTCATAGCATCCAGGCATAACCATTTACTAATCTCCCATTTGTAGCACTCAACTGCTCTTTCCGAAGCTCCCACTTCCCATTTGGACTGTCCTTCACATTTCTGGGTTAATATCCCACCTCTTTCATTTTACAGATTCTGCTCAAGATTCTTTCCCAAATCTTCCAAAATTCTTCACTAACTAATCCTATAGGCCTGCAATCATGCCAACCATTCCAGGGAACACTTAAGAAGAAAGAAAGAAGAGAAGACTATTAAAACTAATATTCATTGAGTACATTGTAGACTACTGGCACTGTTAGGTCTTTTTATGACCACTTTCAAAGTAGAAACTGAAACTCTGAGAGATTAAAGAACTTGACAAAAGTCCCACAATTTTGTTTTGGTCAATCAGGATTTAAATCTGAATCTGTCTGACTCAAAGACTCATATTCTTTACATCATAATAGTCTTTGTATCTTTTTGGGGGGGGATTTTTTTTAACCTTGTTCACTGTAAAATAAAACACAGATATAGAAAACCACACTAAACAAACACATAGCTTAGTAGAGTTTTATAAGGTGAACAAACACCCTTGGAAGTGCCACACAAGCCAAGAATTAGAACTTTGTCTGACACCCTAGAGGGCTGTCCATATGCTTCACCCAACCACAGTCTGCTACCTCCAAAGGAAACACTATCCTACCTTCCTTGCATAATCTCAATCTTGTACATTTAAATATGGTTTTGTCACTCAACTGTGCATCCTCAGGCATCATTTACGTGATATGTGAAGATTATGTTTCTTAATCTCCAAGCTGCCCTACATACCTTTCTTTGACTTCAAATTTATATGTTGAAGCACTGGGCCATTTGTCTGTCCAGAGTCAGGATTCTGTTGCTTGTACACACATGGACACTTTGACATATCTCTGTGAATTCTATTTTCTGAAAATTGGCAGCTGAGTGCAGACACTTTTTAGATTCAGCTTCAATCACTTTGGCAAGACTTTAGGTGGCTTTGTGTTTTCTCATGAGGAAGAACATAATGTCTGTTTTTCACTTTTTTAATGTTAGCAAGTATTGGTACTCAATGTCTAGGATGCCCAATGTGTAGATCCATTAATTCACGGGGATGACAAAATTGTGATGCTCTGATTCCACCATTTTGTTTTTATCTATTAGCTGGAGTAAATCTATAAGATAATGTTTCACCTCATCTACGGTTTGGTTCCCAGTTCATATAAGAATGGCTTGATAAGTGCTTGATTCTCTCCTTTCATTCATCCAGATTTTGAGATATTGCATTTTGTCTCTATCATTTTCAGAAAGTGACCATGTAAAAAAATATAAATCTATGGTTTTGAACTTGTATGATATTTCATTTCCTATTCTTACTGTAGCCCAAGTAGGCTTGATAGCTTTCTTGCTATCTGGGATGTCAGGGTGCACCAGGTTTCTCTTCTCATATTTATATTTCTTGCCCCACCCATTTTCCAAGATGCTCCTCCTCTTTTTAATTTATAGGAAATGACATTTCAAGATCACAATCTAGAAACCAAGAATATTATTATTATTGGGTTGTGCTTTGTTTCTAGTCTTTTCTAAAAGAGCTAAAAAATGTGCGTGTGTATTTAAAGATAGAATGTCCCATGAGTTCATACTGGTACCTCTAATTCCAATTTGGGACTACAGGATTTTTACTTACACTCTTCTACAGTACAACTACATCTTATTTCTGCCACATCAAGGACACAGGAGATCTTAGAATTAGAATATCCCATAATTGCTCATTTGCTTTATCCCACATTATACACACAAAAGCCTAGGAATAGCAGTATTAATACTGTTACCATCAATTTTGATTACTGAAGACATTTAAGTAAAATTAATAGAAATAATAAAATAATTTTTACATAAAAATAGAGTGAATAACTCTTTATTCTTTAAAAAAATAAAAAGTAAATGTATTATCCTCATTCTTCTCCTATTTAAAAAATAGCTATTTTTTATATCTACATTGCCAGGTTATTTAGCCATTACATATATATTTAATGCTCATCACAAGTCTTTCTGTTAATTTCCCACTAGCCATTTTGTTTGTATGAATCTTGTTTTTAATAGATTCCGTAGGAAGGACTCATGAGGACAAGGTTCCCTGAATTTTGTTCTGGGGTTTTGGTTTTGCTGTCTACATGCTTTGACTGTTTTTAGGTGGGGATTCTGGAAGATGCAAAATCTAAGCTGTTCCTGTCATAGCCATCTTCCCCAAATTCCTCTCCTAACCAGTTTTGTAGAGAGCTATGTCTGTGTTTCCCATGATATTGGGCAAATGATTTAAGCTCAACCTTTCTTTCCCATGAGGCTGAAGGACACTTAAGGACAGAAGCCATCGCTTCTACTTCCTTTCACTAAACCTTGTTACCAAACCAAATTGTGCCCCGCATGGTTATGATGCTCTCGCTCTCAGAGACTGCTTTTATGTGAAAAACAACTGGCTAACATTTCTTTATTCAAACTGAGGAGGTTACTGTCTCCCATCCTATCATTCTTCTGCTATTCTCTAGAATTAGCAACATCACCTGTACCTAGATCCCCGGCATCTGCCTTCACACGTCCACTCTTCCCCACTCTAATCCCAGAGGGCTGAGTGTGAGTCCAGATTCATAGCTAACACTCCTCTCTCTTGGCTCTAAAACGTTTTGTTTGGTCTGTGCGTGTTGCAAAAACACAAGGGCATATGTGTCTAAAATAACCGTAAGTGAAAATAAGTAAATTAATTAGCAAACAGTAGATTCTAATTGTTAAGTGGGAATGCAGCCCTTCCTGTGGGGATTGCTGTTAAACAAGATGATTGATAAATTGTTATATTCGCACAGTGTCACTCAGTGATACAATCATGCCTTTTGTAAATATTTAGTCAAGAGAGTGATCCAGCTGTTCCCAGTCAGGTTTCATCCGGTGTCAGCCAATACTCTGTGCCTCTGATTTATCTCATGTGCTGTTTAAGCATTGAAGAAACTCACGTTTTTATGAGCCTCTAAATACCCATAAGAGTAAATAGTGAAAATGATGGCTATAATAGCAATAGCCCACGTAATTATAAAGAAGGATATCTGTGATGGCCAGAAATGAGGATAAGGACGAGGCTATTTCGTTTCTTTCTTTGTGCAGAAATGTCACCAACCCGTCCCTTTAAAGCATGCTAATACCAAGAAGCCAACTGCACCTCTAGCAGGGTCGTAAAAGACCACTGATGAGGCTTGGAAGGTCTTGTGAACTGAATTTTAAAAGTTCGGCCATTTGCTGACCAAGACATAAAAGAATATTCCGGGCTGTACTTTCCCATTCTCTAATTCTGAGTTGCTCAATTGGAAAAAGTGCTTGTTTTGGGTGGTTAGAGTTACAACATTTTCCAGAGGCTGGATTGCTTTCCTGAGCTCTTAAGGTTGCCATGTGAAGGTGGGAGCAGAGAGGGAAAGGCTGCTGCTGAGGAGGCAGCAAGGGGAGCTGCAGTTCTGCAGACTTTTCCCTAACAGAGGAGGGAAGAGAGGCTGGGTGGGGGCGAGAGTGGGTGAAGGGACCCATTGTAGCCAGGTCCTCTGTGTTCCCGGGTGTGTGCAGACTTAAGAACCCCATTCCCAGGGATACAAGAAGAGAACTAGATGACCAGGCAGCGGTTGTAACTAGACAAGGCAGCAGGAGTTCTTAGTCCAAGAGACAACTGTGGAACAAAAACAGTTGTAAAATATACTTGCTGATATTGTTCTCCATGACATTTAGCAGCTCAATTTTCTGTCGTTAGCAATCTGTGCGTAAGAATTTAAGAAGCACTGGTAATTAAGAGTGTTTACATTTCATCACCGTTATTTTTCCAGGTTCCACCAGTCAACCCCTTTGGTATACAGAAGGTAGAATTAGGATAATCAGGTGAAGTAAGAATCAGGTTTTCATAGTTAAAAG
>PVIY010058059.1:0-12610 GCA_004026745.1 Myrmecophaga tridactyla | reverse complement strand
CCCGCTGTTGCCATCCGGCGCGCTCCAGGCTCATCCCCGGCTCTTCTGGGCCCCGCACCTTCTGGCTGATGGTATGGTAGGGCCGTCGCACCCTGGGCTTGATGCTGATTCTGTGGGAGCCTCCTGTTAACTCCCTCCTATAGTCTAAAACAGAAACAGTAACCCCTTTGGTGGGGCCAGAGTTATGGTGTAGTTACCCCGGCTCTCCTTTTCCTAATTGACGCAAGTCCAATTCCACCCAACTCTGCGCGCCTCAGTTCTAGGCCCCGTACTCCTCCAGTATTCCCAAATGACGTCTCATCATCATTCCAAGTTTACTCTGGACCTCCAACCCTGCTCAAATCAAGACATCTCTTTCCTGACTTATTCCCAGAACACTCAGAGCCTATTTATTTATTTTGGGGTGCTCTTTCTCTCCAAGGTCACAAGATTTTCCCTATAACTATCAGTCCAGTGGTTCTGAGGCTTTGGGAAGGGGAGAACGGGGCTCTGGAATTCAAAATTTTGGGTTCTGCTGTGTATCCAGATTAGTCGATTGGTTTTAAGAAGCTAGATTCCTCTTTTGCCTTCCTTCAGCTGAGAGACCCAAGTCCCGGCAGAGGGAGTGAGACCACGAGGTGTCATCCCACTACAGCCCGATTCACAGGCCCCAGAAGGGGTTTCCCGGCCAGTTAGAGACAGCATCACTAGGACAGTTCTAAAAAGGCTTTGGAAGAAAAGCGAAGCTCCATATACTGTGGACAGAACTAAACTGAAGAAGTGAGCTGAAGGACAAACGCAGGGAAAGGAAACAGGTTCTGCGAGACGAAGGCCCATGGGCCAGAGTCGTAGGCCGAGGCGCTGAGGAGGGAAAGTCTTAGAGGAACTTGTACTACAACTTCCTCAGCTTCCCGTGTGCGTATGGAGCAGAGAGCAGCCCCCACCCGACGTCCAGGTAAAACCCACCCTCCAGACCGCAAAAAGCCAGCAACCGACAGCACCCTCACCCACGGACCAATCACTGCCTTTCCTCAAGAAAAACGCGAGGTCAAGGGGCCCGGCTCTTGCCGTGTTCCCGCCCCTCTAGGAAAAGTAACCAATCTCAGTCCGTCTGGGGGGGGAACGCAACTGGGAATAACCAATTACGCGGCGAAGCTTCTAGTGCGTGTAGAACCTGCCCCTCCAGTTGCGACAAAGATGGCGCAGAAGTTCCTGGGTTCTGTAGTTTTCGGAATTCAAAAGACTCGGGTCTTCAAGTTAGCGCTTACCGCCCCGCCCCCAGCCCCTTCCACTCAGCTGGTGCGCATGTCCAAAACCTCAAGGTGTATGGGAGAGGAGGCGCGGAAGATAGGAGGCGGGACAATAAAAAACAAAAACAAACAAACAAAACTCGGCTCGGGAAGCGACAGCGGAGGAAACAGCTCCTCCCAGAAGGCGGTGCAGCCCGCCAGGGCGAACCACGCGAAGGGTTGTGGGTGGATAGCTGCCCTCCTTATGGAGACGCATGGAGTAGGATGGGCGGGGGGACTTCATGTCCCAGCATGCCCTGCGGCGGGCCCTACCGGCCCCGACTCCGGGCTTGGCCCCGGCCCTAGCTTGTCTGCGGTGTGTTGGGGCGCGTGGAGGCTGTAGCTATAGTGGAGCCCGCGGGGACGGAGGAGGGAATGAGTGAAGAGGAGCAGGGCTCCGGCACTACCACGGGCTGCGGGCTGCCCAGGTAAGCCACCTTGTACCGATCCCTACAGGATGAAAAGACTGGCGCGGTGCGGAGGGGGTAGCCGCGCGGCCCCAGCATGCACCTGGCCTGAGGGTTGTTCCCGGTAAGCATTGGGGCAGTGAGCAGCGGTTACCGGCGTGCACCGGGGCAGTGGCCACTATCTCCAGGTCTAAATAGTTTGTTGTTGGCTTGGTTCCCAGACTGCACTGGGGCACTGGGCTTTGTGCTCCCGACATTCAGTGCATTTGGTGGGTACTGGGTTCCTGGCCTGCACTGTGGCAGGGGACATGTACTTCCAGCCTGCGCTGGGGTACAAGATCTCCCGCCTTAACTGAGACAGGAACAGTGCATCCCCCTCCTACCGTGGGGAAGTGAACTCTGCTTTCCCAGCCTGCACCTCTGCTTTTTATTGAACTCAGCCAACGGTTGCCGTATTGCACAGGGTTCTCTGGACCCTGTGTCCCCATAATGTACCTGGGTTTGGTATGGCAGTGCTTGGCCAGGTGGGTGGAGGGAGGGAAGATGTGATACGGGTCTGTGCGCCTCCCTCCAGTATAGAGCAAATGCTGGCAGCCAACCCGGGCAAGACCCCGATCAGCCTTCTGCAGGAGTATGGGACCAGAATAGGGAAGACGCCCGTATACGACCTTCTCAAAGCCGAGGGCCAAGCTCACCAGCCTAATTTCACCTTCCGGGTCACCGTTGGCGACACCAGCTGCACTGGTGAGGAAGGCTTGGGCAGCCTGGCTGGGGTGTGCATTTGTAGGGCCCCGTGGCTTTGTTTCTTGGAGTCACTTCCCAGTCCTCTTCTCCAAGGCTAGTGAGGAAAGGAGAGATTTGGGGCGAGAAGTCACTGAGTGGCTTGAGAGAACAGGGCTTGAAGAGGTGGGATAGGACTTGGAGAGTTGGAGGAGAGAATAGGACTGCTACAGTGATCTGGCAACTCCTTTCACACTTGAGGAAGATGTAAGAGGAAAGAAACCTAAATTGCAATAAGGATCTGGGGGAGGGAGTGCCTCTTATTCCCTAGTGCTTAATCACATACCCATTTAATCTTAAACTTCACTTAACCCCATGATGTAGATGGTAATATCACCATGTTGTATAAGAGGAAACAAGCTCAGAAGAGAGGTAATATGACTGGTGCAAGATCACATACCTAAGCAGTGGCAGAGCTGGGTTTTGACTCCAGAACCTGTCCTTTTTCTGTTTTTCCACCTATTTTGATTTGAGGGAAAAGAAAGGGCTTTCATGAGTTAAGAAAGGCAGAAAAAGAATCTCTCCACTCAAGGTGTTTGAGCCCAGGGAAAGTTCTGCTTGGCAAGGTTTGACTTCTGTCTGGGAGTTAATGGATGAGTAGGGCCCTACCTTCCAGTAATTAGTGTAACACTTCCAATCTTGGGCATAGGAAGATTGGTTAGAGGGGCTTGGTTGACTTCCTCTGGCTGTGAGGAGAGAGGTTGTGGGATGCTGGTTTTTTTTCTGTCCTTTCAGTGACCTCCAGTATTGCCCACACCCCCTCTCTCAGGTCAGGGCCCCAGCAAGAAGGCAGCCAAGCACAAGGCAGCTGAGGTGGCCCTCAAACACCTCAAAGGGGGGAGCATGCTGGAGCCGGCCCTGGAAGACAGCAGGTGAGGGAGGAACAGCTGAGGCATCCTAGACACCCTGCCCCAACCTCTTCTGCCCAGTAGGCTATCTTCTCCTGGCTTCTTCATAAGAATTTCCTCTAAACCCGAATAGGATGTTTCCAGGGTTTCTGCTGCTGTGAAGGATTCTGGGTGGGGGTGGGGTGGGGTGGTGGCCCAGCCTCGTTAGAGGTTGTGGCCTTAGTTTGGGACCCCAGTGAGGGAAGGAGAAGGGAGGAAGCCGAGGCTGAAGGTAGTTACTCCCCAGCCTGTCTCTTATTTAGCAAGATGTCCTTCCCTCTTCCACACTCAGTTTGGAGTTTGTTGCCCCTAGGATCCTTCTCCCCCTTTTCCCAGTCCTTTTTTTTTTTTTTCTTTTCCTGGGTGCATGGTCTGGGAATCGAACCTGGGTCTCCTGCATGACAGACGAGAATTCTATCACTGAACCATCTGTGTACCCCTTCCCAGTCCTTTTGATTTAGTCTTTAACAGGAGAAAGATGGTGGTCGAGCCTCCCTGAGTCTTTGGTTCAAGTGGGAAGGTGCTCTCCTAGGGGATGGGCAGGTCAAGAGGATCTTCCTTCACCCTCCATTTCTTCTACACGTGGGTGTGAGTCAAAGGCTCCCTTCCCCTCGGGAAGTTCTTTTTCTCCCCTAGACTCTTCACTGCCTGAGGACGTTCTGGTTTTCACTGCTGCAGCTGCTGCTACTCCTGTTCCATCTGCTGTCCCAACAAGGTATCTTGTGTCCCTTAACTGCCTGAAGTGGGGAAGAAGGGCTTCTGGCTCCCGGCCCCCTGACCCTTGGTCTTAGGCTGGTCAGGCATGAGGAAGTCTGAGTATAAACAGAGGATGGACTATTTGGGAACCAGAGCTTGAAGAGTTTACACCAGCTGGTAAGCTCTTGGGATAGGAGGTAACTTATTATTTTTTAAATGGCCATGTGGATGATGTTGGACCACGTTTAAGGGTTTCTTCTGGGGTTGGCTACATGATAGCTCCATGTTTGAGTCCCATCAGGTGCTTCTGGGAACTGAATATACACCCCTCTTCCCGTCCTGGTAAGATGATGCCTGAGCGTACCAGAATCTATATAGGGCTGGGAGATAGAGAAGGCTTCCCTTGGGTGGGAGGGGGAAAACAGGTGAGAGTAGGAGGGTGTAAGCTAGACGTTTGGACAGACACTGCTTGCCTTGCCTTGTGGGGAATAGGGAGAACATAGTGAAAGAAACTAAAGCAGTGGTTAGGACCTGGATCATGCGCAGTTGCAGAAGGAACCATATTCCTCAGCTTTGGCCCTGGGCCTTTTTCCTTCAGGAGCCCGTCCATGGAGGTGCAGCCCCCTGTCTCCCCTCAGCAGTCTGAATGCAACCCTGTTGGCGCTTTGCAGGTGTGCCCTCATCCTTATTTCTTCTGCATGCCTGTCTTTCCTGAACCACGGGAAGGTCGTGTGTGTTTGTGGGTGGGGGAGGCAGTTACCCTATACTGAGGGCTTTTTTCACCACACCCCCCCTTCATCCCTTCTCTGACCTAGAGCCTGAGGCTTTTGGGGCATGAGGGAGAGTGGAAACCAGCATGGATAAGGGTAAATCTTTTTTTATTCAACCTTGCACACCCATTTTTCCACCTCTTCCAAGGAGCTGGTAGTGCAGAAAGGCTGGAGGTTGCCTGAGTACACGGTGACCCAGGAATCTGGGCCAGCCCACCGCAAAGAGTTTACCATGACCTGCCGAGTGGAGCGCTTCGTTGAGATTGGTAACTGGGTAGAAGAGGGTCCTTGCAACTGCTGTCCCCACAGCCCCAGGGTAGGTCCTAGCCTCACTGCTATACCATCAGCTCTCCTTGCTGCTCAGGGCCGGTCTCAGCTCCTTCCTTGCCGCCTCTCTTATGGCTGGCCAGATTCTCAGGTGCATGAGCAGGTCATCAGCTCCCCTTTCCAATTGACATGGCCCTCAGGGGACCCTCAGTCCAAGTGTGCACTGGGTGAGAAGCATGAGAAGTACTGGGACTGTTGGAAATCAATTCAGCAACCCTTTCCCCTCGTGCAGGCAGTGGCACTTCCAAAAAGCTGGCAAAGCGTAACGCAGCAGCTAAAATGCTGCTTCGAGTGCACACAGTACCTCTGGATGCCCGGGATGGGAATGAGGCGGAGGCTGATGATGATCACTTCTCCATTGTGAGTGCCTTGTGTGGGCCAGGTGCTGTTATCCGTCCTCTAGGCCAGAGCGGGGGATTGGGGACTTAGGCTTGTGATTCAGGAGTGAGCCTCTCTGGGCGCAGGCCTGCTTCTGCCCAGATCTCCTACCAGACCCAGGGTTCCTTGGGTCCCCTCTTTGCCTTGACTGTAGACCCATCCACTGCTATGGAGAAGCTGACATTGAATGAGGAAGGCTCCTGGCCATCTGGTCTGGGGGTCTAGTGTTTAGTTGGGGCCATCCAGGGACTGACTAGGGAGAGGTAAGCTGGAGGAAGCATTCTTTGGGCTTTTATCTCCTTGGCTATTGACTGTTTAAATGCCAAGGTCCCACAGCTTCTGACTGCATCTTTCTCACTATCCCCATCCTGTCAGGGTGTGGGCTCCCGCCTAGATGGACTTCGGAACAGGGGTCCAGGCTGCACCTGGGATTCTCTGCGAAATTCCATGGGAGAGAAGATCCTTTCCCTTCGTAGCTGCTCTCTGGGCGCCCTAGGTGCCTTGGGCCCTTCCTGCTGCAGTGTCCTCAGTGAGCTATCTGAGGAGCAGGCCTTCCATGTCAGCTACCTGGATATTGGTATGGCTGGTTGAGGGGGGTTGTACAGGGGATAGGGACTGGACCAGAACAAGTATGAATGGGTGTAAGGGAATTGGGATGGGATGATAGTAAATAAAAGCACTCACCCTGGTGCTGCCTTCCTGCCCTATACTGCTTCCCTCTTCCCTCTTGGCCTCCAGAGGAGTTAAGCCTGAGTGGACTCTGCCAATGCCTGGTCGAACTGTCCACACAACCAGCCACTGTGTGTCATGGCTCTGCATCCACCAGGGAGGCTGCCCGTGGTGACGCTGCTCGCCGTGCCCTACAGTACCTCAAGATCATGGCGGGTAGCAAGTAAAGCCCCAGCCGGACTCATGAATGTGTACCCTTTGCTCCCTGCTCTTCCTGCCCCCTGGCCCATGCATCTGTGCCCTGCTGAGGTACCTCTGGAGGTGCCATCTCTACCTCTGACACAGACTGCCTGGCTTGAGGCTGAGGATGGCACAAAGCAAGCAGCCAGGGACCCACAGGGGCTCAGCCTGCCCAGGATATGTTGTCATTTTATTGGTGACAAGTAGAAATGAAATCAGGGGCTTTCTGCTATAGCCCAGAATAAACATACTGCTCCTTGGATTCTTAAACCCTGGTCTTTCTGTTTCCCTAAGTAGTGCTGATCACAGAGGACCATCTAGCACTAGATTTTTTCCTTTGTCTTCATTTTGATCCTTTGGTGTGTACCCCCTTCTCTCACCCTGATCAACATGTCCCCATGCTTTTCTTTGTGGTGGGAGGAGACTGGGTGCCTCTGGGAACTCTGTCAGCTGAACTCTTGGAGGGCTGGATTTGGTGGAAATGAAGGGGACAGAGGTTCTTCTCCAGGGGTTCCCTCCCAGCTCTTTTAAGTCCTCACACAGACACATGGATTCAGAAGCCAGACACCTTTATTTGGGGAACACATGGCACTTTTGGGTGTGGGCTTTGCATGCAAATACATCAGATGACATGTCACTTCTTCCCAAAGCGTTGGGGGGCAGCCAGGCTCAAGAACTGGGAGCTCATCCCCTCCCCAGCTCGGGGACTCAGCCGATTGTTGCTCCAGGACCCCCAGGTGTTTCTGCCAAACCTTAGGAGAGATTGATGCTCAGATACAAGGCCTCTCAGACCCTACTCTTCTCCAGCCCCCTTCACTTCCTTTGTCCCCTGTCCTTTCCACCCCCAGCCCCTGCTATGCCCAGGCATCTTTTTAAACTCACCTCTGGGGCTGAAACAGGAAGGTTGGGCTCCGGCCAGGTCTCTGCATGACCTGGAGCAGGGAGTGCCAGAGTGACCCCGGGGTCTGGGCATCTTGCTGTGGATGGAGTCCATTGTCTTCCTCCTATGGTAAGGGGGGCATCAGGAAAGGAAGATAGGCACATGCCCTGGATATTTAATTTACAAGAATGGAGAAGATTTACAGGGGCAAGCTGTAGGAGGCTGAGGAGCTCGTTCCTCAGTTGTGAGGACCCAATGAAGACCTTGGCAATCAGAGTATCTGAACCTAGAGCACAAGTCTCAAATTGAGGTAAAGGAGAATGGGAATGGGATGGGAGTGGGAGTGGGAGTGGGGGGTGCTCACTTACCACAAAGATCTCGTCTCCTCCATCCCGGCCCCTAGGTCGTTCAGCGTGGCCCCAGTCTGTTATTAACAGCAGCAACACCAGCAGCACAGCTGCCCGCCTAGAATCCATGCTGCCATCTGCCTTCCTGCAGCCACTCCTGCCTCTTATATATACCTGCTGTCCCCCGTCTCCCCCGCCTACAGAAGCCTGAGGGGGAATCTAGAGCAGGCAATGGAAATGCACCGCTCCATTAAGAGCCACCTGGGACCACCTTCCCATGGTCCCCCTGGGACTCCCTGCTCTCAGCCTCCGGCCCCCAGCCCCTAAGCCTGGAGTAATAGACTTTATTAGATGCATAAATCCTGTCTCCAGAGCTCAGGAAGCATCATTAATTGCAGACACTTTGTCAGAGTCAGGCCCTGGAGGGCCTTACAAGAACCCCCAATCCCTCAACAGGTTGGAAAGCTCCAATTGATCACCTCTCCTCTTTCCTAACTTCTGGAATAATGCATGAAGTTCTGTCAGGAGGGATTTAGGCATTATGACAGGAATGGAGGGAATGGAACGAAAGAGCCAGGATCAGAGTTGGGCTAAGGGGAGACTCTAGCTTGGCTGGGATGACCTAGCCTGGCAGGCAGACAGGCAGGATTACTAGTCTATTCACACTCCTGTTTATGTGCCTCTTGGAGGGATAAAATGAATCACTACTCCCAGATCTGCCAGTGAATAGAAAAGTGAGATACAAAAGGAAGGGCTAAAGGGTTTTGGAGAAATAGGAAGTGGCTTCAAATTGTAGACAGACCACCATCTTCACTAGAGGATTCTGCTTAGGATCTGCCTCATTGCTTTTCCTCTGCAGCTGAAGCACTGCTGCCACCCTGTGGTCACAGCCCCTTAAAACTGGCAGGTCCAGTCATTTTTTTCTAGAGTAGAGCTCTTTGAAGGAGGAATCTAGGAGGCAGGGTGGAGTGGACCAAGGTCATAGGCCTAACTCCCAGAATTATTGAAGGGCAGTGGCAAGATACTGTGGGGTTAGATTTTCATTTTGTCTCACCTCCCGGTAGTTACCACAGCCTCTGGCTCTGGCTCTGACATAGTGGGGAGGAGACTATGAATCCTGCCTTAGGAAAACTCAGAATCGCTACTTAGGGAGGTGTCCTTTCAAGCTGCACCTTCACCTAATACAATCACTTAACACTAGAATCCTTTCCTTAACAACCCCACCAGTGTGGTTCGCTAGCCTGTGCTGGAGAGGGTCCATGATGTCAAAGAGTCTGAATCAGCCATACCTTGGGCAAGCAAGTCGTCTAACATCTAAACTTGTTTCCTCACCTAAACAATGGGAACATTAAAAGGAACTACTTCCTAGGGCTACCATGAGGATTAACTGAGAGACTTTTTTAATGCACCGACTATGGGATCTGATACAGAGCAAGTGTGTCCTCAAAATCTTAGCTGTGATTATCCTTACATACCCCAGTTCCAGGGAACTTACCATTTCCTGAAACAGCTTTTGGTAAATTTTATCTTTGTGCTGAGCTGGTTTCAGTTCCCCTGTGGCTTCCACCAAGGTCTTGCCCCATCCTGTCATTTATCATCTCTGATCTTTTTCATATGTAAGAGCCCTTTATATAAATTTATTCTCCCACTTTCTAATCTTAACTGCTCCAGAGAAACATACCCCTCTTTCAAACAAGACACGTAGAAATCAGCTTATATTTTGGATATGTAGGCTTTGTTCTGGAAGTTCTAGATAATTATTTCTATTAATGCAGCCTAAGCTAAATGAACCTTTTTGTAAATTTTATCTCACCGATGATCCCAAGCATAGACCCTGACATTCATCATTATGTTATTACACTGCTTCTTAGAAGTGAGTATCCATGGGTAGATGGTCCCGTGGGAAGTAGATCCTGGTCCTTGCCTGTTCTTGTTTGACAAGAGGGACAGAGGAGCAGGTTGCAAGGATGCTTGGGGCGTGGGAAAAAGTGTTCTGGGGTCAGACAACCTCAGATTTTTTTTTTTTTGTATGCTGCCTGGCAGGGTCACGTCATAATTTTTCCATGTGAGTTATTGCAGTACCATTTGTTGAATTTTTGTTTGCTTGGTTTTTTTATTGTTTATTTTGGTTGTTTTTTTGTGAAGTGCATGGGCCGGGAATTGAACCTTAGTCTCCCACATGGGAAGCGAGAATTCTACCATTGAACTATCCTTGCACCCCAAAACCTCAGTTTTACTCTCAGCTTTTGTACTTCACTGTGTGACCTGGGCAAGTGTCTTAGCCTAAACCTTGGTTCAACATCAACTAAATGAGGCAACTACTCCTGTTACAAGAGGTTGTTGTGAACAGTAAATGACTAACTTAATGACTTAAAATATCTAATAATCCATCTAACACAGAGCAGGCAATCAATGAATCTTCACCACCCTATTACTTAATCCTCCTATGTTTCTCTGATCACTATTTACAAGTGGATATGAACTAAGGCTGAGTTCAGAAAGGGGCTAGTTTAACTGGCTTCCTATGTCCAGGATGGAGGCAAGTTGGGGTCTCCTTTGGCCGTAAATGGGAATGGGTTAATTCTTCTAACTTGGTAAACTTGGCTTTTTTTTTTTTGGTATATGGTTTCCAGCAACTTCCTTTCTAACCCCTCTCTAGAGCCCCCATGTGATTCTGACTATTACACAAGGACCACAAAGACAACATGCTGCCTTTCTCACTCTCCTAAGGAGGCTCAGGCTCCCTATTTGTGCCAAGTTTCTACCAAAGATCAGTTACAGTTTCTTAAATCATTTCTTACTGGGAACTCTCCAAGAGACCCACTATTTCTTTTGTTAAATTCTTAAGCCTGGTTCAAAGGGTTAACTTGTGATAACAGTAAAGAAATACACAGATGCAAGAAATTATTAGTGATTTCCCCTACATCTCCTTACTCCCTATGGTCCATAAGCATTACCTATGAACTACTTATTTGCTTCTAAACAAACTCCACCTCTCATTTCCACAAACATCCTCCCCACACCCCTAGAACTCATTCATGCTTCACTTTCCATGTCTATGTAGATGCCGAGGGGGATGGGGGTGGGGAGAAATACTAAGAGATATGATGCCACTTTCCTTCAAACACTCTCCCATCTCCTGATATAAAGCACACGCTAACTGTTCCCAAAACACTGAAAGGCTCCACGTCTCCAGGCAGGGCACAGATCTAAGCTCTGGTCCCCATGCTATCTGTCATGTTATGTAATTTATATAAATCATTCACCTGTTCTAGGCTGTGTCTTCCCTGTATAAAAGTAGAGATAAGAATCCCCATTCCTTCTGTTCTTGGAAACGGGAGAGGAACATCACAGACATGAAAGCCCAATGACTTCCCAGAGTGGACAGTGGGGCTGGTAGAGCAGTCTTGAAGCATCAGACATAAGAGTGGTTCTCTTGATAGTTTAATGTTACATTTGCAGCATAAATAAGGCACAATATATGTCAGGGTAAGGGAGGGAGAAGGCATGGCTGGGGATAACTGCTAAGTGGCAAGGAGGAAGGAAGATTAGGGAGAATAGAGCGAAGCTCCTGCCTCAGCCCTGTCCCAGGAGATTGTGAGAACCTGCTCACAGGGATCATGCTGACTGGGGGTGGGTGGGGGGGAGATGATTTTGTAACAAAATAGCCTGTAGCACTGAATCCTCCCAACCATCAAAGTCCATTTCTGGGGAAAGGCCAAATCCAGACCCAGAGGAGTCCCTTGATGAGATGGAGAGGTGTTGCTACATGTCAAAGGTATATAGATGAACAGAGATATAATCATAGATACACACTGCTTTCTTTTAAACAGATACTATGTCAGGATGCTGCAGCCTCCACTGTTCAGACTGGAGGTTTATCTCTTCCCTACCTGAAAGGGGTGTGTGTGTGTGTGTGTGTGTCTGTATGTGAAAGGGGTGTGTGTGTTTGTGAGAGAGGAACATGACAGCTAAAGCTCCAGCTGGTCCATAATGTAACAAAGAACACGGAGTGACCAGTCTGCAAGGACATACTGGACAACCCCTGCCCAGACTGACCCAGGGAGAGATTTTAGGGACAAGACTAGAAGGAAGACACATCTAGATTTTGAGATGATGTGGTGGTTGTTCTTTTAATGGGAGTGGAAGGAGGGACTGGAGGAAATGGAAAAATATGTTAGTGCTAAGGTAGAAGATGGTATTTAATGTATACTTGACATCCTATAAGAATTTCTCAGCTTGCCCCTAAGGCAATGGTTCTTAAACTTTAGTGTGCATTAGAATCACTTGGAGTGCTTGTTAAAACCCACCCCAGATTTTCTGATTCAGTATGTCTGGGATGGGGCCTGAGAATTTGAATTTTCAACAAGTTCCCAGATGGTGATGATGCTAATGCTGCTGGTCTGTGGACCACATTCTAAGACTACTGCCTAAGGTAAAGCCAATGAAACTGGTGCTCAGAGCCACTTCTTGGAGCAGAAACACCACACTCCAGTAGCTAATGCTGATGATATAGCCCTGTGCTAGCAGCCCCCATTAAAGAAACAAAGTAAACCCTAGTAACTACAATACAAACTTACATCTACAAAGGACATAAGCTGTCTTAACTGGTCCTACTCACCCCAGCTTTTTAAATTCTGGGGTAGGATTTTACCCCAAAGAGAGACAAATGAACTTGTGCAGAGGGTGGAAATGTTGGCCATTAGCCACTTATGCACATTCCTGCTGGTTCACCACTCTGGGGAGGGTGGGTATTTATGTCTGTGCATTTGTGGAAACAGAAACAGAGGAATCAGTTCTATACTATGAGAGGGATGATTAGGGTTGTGGGAGGCTGTAGGAGGGTGGAGGTCCTCTAATCTGCTTTGGGATCCTCTCCTGTTTTTGCCTGCCCCCTCCTTTGATCAAAAGTATAAAGAAAGCAGATAGAGCATATCAACAACGGTATATGTGATACAGCT
>PVIY010058058.1:0-12619 GCA_004026745.1 Myrmecophaga tridactyla | reverse complement strand
TTGTTCAGTCATCATCAAGAAACATGGCTACTGGAACACAGCTCTACATTTTCAGGCAGTTCCCTCCAGCCTCTCTGCTACATCTTGAGCAACAAGGTGATATCTACTTAATGCATAAGAATAACCTCCAGGATAACCTCTCGACTCTGTTTGGAATCTCTCCGCCATTGACACTTAGTCTCATTTCACTCTTCCCCCTAGGGGACAATATTTTTGCCATTTGGAGAGCCAGGTGATCAAACACCATCAGTTGAAAAGTCTGTTCTTCACCTACTCTTCTGAAGTGTCACTTTGTCATAAATTGGATGACCATATATGTGTAGGTATATTTCTGGATTCTCTGTTCTGGTCAGTTGCTCAGAGTGCTAGTTTGAAAGTGTTATGTACCCCCAGAAGAGCCAAGTTCTTTTTCCTGATCCAATCTTATGGGGGTGCAGACCTATTGTTTTGGGTGGAAACCTTGGATTGTTTCCATGGAGATGTAATCCACCCAGTTGTGGGTGAGACCTTTGACTAGATTGTTTCCATGGAGATGTAATCCACTCATTTGTGAGTGTGACCTTTTGACTACATGGAAATGTGACTCTGCCCATTTAAGGTGTATCTTGATTAGTTTACCGGAGTCCTTTAAAAGGAGAAACATTTTGTAGTTGCCTCAGAGCCAACAAAGACACAGATGTTTGGAGATGCAGAAGCTTCAGGAGACACCAGGAGCTGAGAGAGCCAGAAGAAGCTAGATAGGAACCAGAAGTGATATAGACACAGACATTTGGAGATGCTTGGAGTGCCAATAGAAAGAGCAGATACCTAGACACGAATGTCAGGAGATGCAAAACTCAGCAGACATCACCATGTGCCTTCCCATGAGGTGCTAAGGAAGCCAGGAGGATCTACATGGGTTGAGAGAACCATTTGAAACCAGAAATCAGAAGAGGGTGCAGATGCCCAGCCATGTGCCTTCCCATGTGACAGATATCAGCATTTCTTGAGTCAAGGTACCTTCCTCTGGATACCTTAGTATGGACATTTTTATGGCTTCAGAACTGTTAACTTGTAACTTAATAAATCCCTTTTATAAAGGCCAACCCATTTCTGGTATATTACAACATTCTGACAGCTTTAGTAAACTAAAACACTCAGTTTATCTATTTATTTGCCTATATCACTCAGTCTTAATTATTATAACTTTATAATAGGTCTTGGTAATGGGTATTGTAAGTTTTTTGTTTTTGTTTTTTTTTTAAACTTTATTACTCATCCTCAAGATTGCCTTGGCTGTTCTAGGCCCTTTGCATTTGTATATAAATTTTAGAATCACCTTGCAAATTTCTACAAATGATCTGCTGGGATTTTGATTTGGGAAGAATTTACATCTTTATAACATTGTTTTCTAATCCATGAATATGGCACATCCCTCTTTACTTAAGCTTTCTTTAACTTTTCTCAGTAATGAGTTTTAATTTTCAGTGTAGAGGTTGAGATGATGTTTTTAGATTTATTCCTGGGTGTCTGATATGGTTTTTAAAAAATGGTATTACAAAATCTACAAATTTTTAAGTAACTTTGTATCCAGGGACTTTGCTAAATTCATTTATTAATTTTCATAGTTCCTCTGTAGATACTTTTGGATTTTTCTATATGCAGTTATGAAATCTGTGAATGAGAGTGTTATTTCTTTCTCTTCAATCCTTTTGCTTTTTATTTATTTTTCTTGTCTTATATTTTGTCATACTTATGTGAGGATAACAAATATATTTTTAAAACTTTTTTTTTAAAGAAAAGGTTCTCACTTTGCAAGATTTTACATGTGCTGTTACATCTGTGCAGAAAACTTTGCTCATCTAAATCGATGTATACTTTAGGTCTCAGTTTAAACTCTTTCTTCTCCAGGAGGAGACTCCTGTGTGTAGGATTGCCTCTCATCTGAGATAATTAAGATCCACCCTTATGACATTAAGTTAAAATGACTTGTTTATGAGTTTGTCTGTCCTGCTGAACTGTAAGCCTCTTAATGGCAGACAGACATTGCAATGTTCATTGGTAAATCACCGTCACTTTGTACAGTGTATGGCACATCATATGCACTTGGTAAGTGTTAGCTTATCATCACCATTCTCATCCTTAACTTCATCCTCATCCTTGTCCTCATCCTCACCATCTAGATATTGCAGCATGGCCCTTGTCAGTACCAGAATGTGCCAGTTTCAATCTCTTGTGTACCCGGGAAAGGCCAAGTTCTTTGATCTTCATTTAGTATTGCTGGGTGGGAGCTTTTTGATTGTTTTCATGGAGATGTGACTCACCCAATTGTGGGCAGTAACTTTCGATTAGATAGTTTCCATGGAGATGTGTTTATACCCATTCCAGGTTGGCATTGCTTACTGAAGCCCTTTAAGAGGGAACCATTTTGGAAAAAGCTTTAGAGTCACCAGAACCCGCAGAGCCACCAGAACAGGCAGAGCCTCAGGGAAGCTGTTGAAGATTCCTGGAGAGAAAGCTAGCATGCGTCGCCATGTGCCTTTCCAACTGAGAGAGAAACCCTGAACAGCATCAACTTCCTTGAGTTAAGGTATCTTTCCCTAGATGCCTTAGTTGGCCATTTTCATGGCCTTAGAATTGTAAATTTGCAATTTAATAAATTCCCTTTTTTAAAAGCTGTTCTATTTCTGGTATATTGTATTCTGGCTGCTTACTAACGAAAACATGGGGTCTGTTTTATTTAGTTATCTGTCTTTCCCACCAGATCACAATGTTCTCAGGGAAACACCTTCTCTTTCATGCTCTCAATGCCAGTGGTCTACATAGTGTCTACCACGTAAGAGACATTTAATAAAGGTGTGAAAGAGGGAATGAGTGAATGAATAAATGAGTGAATGCATGGATGAGTGGCCCTTCCTTTGAGAAAGTGAGGTCCATACAGAACGACTTAGGCAGAATGTCACATACTTTGTACTGTAGAATTGTAGGCCTAAAGCCAAACTAATGTGTGAATTTTCCTTTACTGAGATTCTCTGCTTGCCTTTAATCTTCCTAGCATCTCTGTCCATCCAGAATTACAGTGTGTTCGGTGCTTTCCTAAATCATTATTAAGCTTCAGGAGCTGAAGAAAACACAAGCCAGATAATTTCCTTGCTGCAATTTCAAGACCACATCACTTTTTTTTGGTGACAAAAACGAGCAAAAAAATCTGTTCTCAGCTTTTTTCCTTCTCAAAATCAAATTAAAGTTTCCTCTCTACTGCAGGAGTTCTCCCTGCATCTCTTCCCTCCCTGGTTCCACTCACCCCTTTTCCCATCCCTATCCCCATCTTGGTTGCTTTGCTGTTTTGAAACTTGAGTGGGGCATTTTTAAGTGGATTTAATCACATATGTAAGGATCTTGTAAGAGCTTGAGAAAGACCTATTTTTCATAATCTGCCATCAGGAGCTGTGATAACTCAGCTGGGAGCTCTAAGTCTAGAAACCTGCACTGCTCCCGTTTGAAAATAGAATGAAGCCCTGCAGGTGCTTCTCCAGAAACCTTCATCTCCAACAGGCAATTGACTCTTTCCTAACTTCAGCCTCACCTGGAGGCCTGCCTCTTCTTTGGTGTTATCTTCAACTTGTATGCCTTTCTCTCAGGCATCATTGCACATTGCCTTCCCATTTAAAATACCAGTTCCACCAGCCGAGATGGGCGAGGCAGCAGGCACCTCCAACAGAGGCTGTGCTTTGTTGGAGAGCAGGCCTGAGGTGAGTTAATGCCAGCTGACTTGGGAATTGTAGGGAGGGAGATAAGATCAATTAGCCAGTGAGATCAAGGCCTCCCAAATGCAAACTCTTTCTCCGGGGTTGGCAGGTCACTAATTGTAGCTGCTCTCACCTCCTCTCCTCCCACCCCTAAATAAATACATCTATCCAGTTAAGTGTATTTGATGCTAGCTTCTCCCCAAAGCAGCGACTCTTATTTAATTCAAATCTTGCTTTTTAGAGGTCTACTTCTAAATCTTCTCAAGGCAAGAGTCTTGATCCTTTTTTCCCACTGTTTTAAGTCAGGCCAGGACCGGAGTAAGATGAATTAGGCCCTAGGGTGAAAATTTAAGGAGGCACTCACTTGTGGGTGCCCACCCTGCATTTGCAGAATGCTGAGAGCGAGTCTCTCCTTAAAGTTTCTGCCCTACATACCTGGCTCCTCTCAACCTAGTCCCAGCTTTGGCTTCTATCCAAATATTTTCAATAGGTGAATCTTTAACAGATTAAGTAATCATGATGAAATTCACAATAATGTAGAAAGCCCTTCCCACTCCTGAAAATCTTCCCTATTATGCTTTTACTGAACCCTGAAATTTCCCCACGGTTTTGCCACTCTACCCCTCTACATAAGAGCTACTATTTACTGAGAATTTGTTACATGCCAGGTTCCAAGCTAGGTCCACTCTTGACTATTTGTCATTCTCCCGATGTCCAAAAAACTGGGCCCAGGAGAGGCTGTCCTTTTCTCAACTGGTGAGGGGCAGAGCTAGGATTTAGCCCAGGTCTGTTGACTCTCCAGCCTTCTGTACTCACTGAACTGCCCTTAATTCCTATCATCAATGTTTCTCAGTGCCAGGGATTTAAGTGTGGGGGAAGACAAGAGGTGAGAAGTATTGAGAGCACCCAGGGGCCCAGGAAAGCAGTATAGAGAGGAGGTGCTGGAGGTGATACAAAGGGAAGTTTCCCAGAAGCCCACTTTCCTACATGACCAGTTCACAACTGGGTTTTTTTTTTTTAATTTATTTATTAATTAAAAAAAATTCGACAAACCAAATAAAACACCAACATATGTAATCAGTAATTCACAATATCATCGCTTAGTTGCATAATCATCATTTCTTAGAACATTTGCATCAATTCAGTAAAAGAAATAAAAAGACAATAGAAAAAGAAATAAAATGAAGACAGAAAAGAAAAAAAAAGATTATACCTACCATACCCCTTACCCCTCGTTTTCATTGATCACTAGCATTTCAAACTAAATTTATTTCAGCATTTGTTCCCCTTATTATTTATTTTTATTCCACATGTTCTACTCGTTTGTTGACAAGGTAGATAAAAGGAGCATCAGACACAAGGTTTTCACAATCACACAGTCACATTGTGAAAGCTATATCATTATTCAAACATCCTCAAGAAACATGACTACTGGAACACAGCTCTACATTTTCAGGCAGTTCCTTCCAACCTTTCCATTACATCTTGAATAACAAGGTGATATCTACTTAATGCATAAGAATAACCTCCAGGATAACCTCTCGACTCTGTTTGGAATCTCTCAGCCATTGCCACTTTGTCTCATTTCCCTCTTCCCCCTTTTGGTCGAGAAGGTTTTCTCAATCCCTTGATGCTAAGTCTCAGCTCATTCTAGGGTTTTTCTCAATCCTTTGATGCTGAGTCTCTGCTCATTCTAGGATTTCTGTCCCATGTTGCCAGGAAGGTCCACACCCCTGGGAGTCATGTCCCACGTAGACCGGGGGAGGGTGGTGAGATTGCTTGTTGTGTTGGCTGGAGAGAGAGGCCACATCTGAGCAACAAGAGGCTCTCTTGGGGGTGACTCTTAGGCCTAAATTTTAAGTAGACTTGACCTATCCTTTGTGGGGTTAAGTTTCATATGAACAAACCCCAAGACTGGGGGCTCAGCCTATAGCTTTGGTTGTCCACACTGTTGTGAGAATATCAATAATTCAACTTGGGGAAGTTGAATTTCTCCCCATTCTCACCATTCCCCAAAGGGGGCTTTGCAAATACTTTTCCACTCACTGATCGAATCACTCTGGGATTCATCAGGGCATCACTCTGGACAAACCAACAAAATCTCATGTCCTACCTGAGATTCCAAGTACTTATGGTGTTCAGTCAAACTAGCTACATAAGTTATATTAGGAAATGCACTAGTCAAAATATAAATTTTGTACCACATAAACATTTTTTTATTTAGCCTCACACATGAGGTCACATTTTAAAATATTAATTACCATCTATTTTTAGCACCTTGCAATAATGACATTCCTTTGTTCTTCCTCATGCAAAAGCATTTTTTAAATTTGTACATTTAGTCACTATTATTATACACTCTAGGCATTCCTAGATTATACCATCTCAATCTTTAACATCTGTCTCTTTCTGATTTCATTTATGCCCCCAGCCCTCCTCCCTTACAACTGGGTTTTAAGATAGATCCTGTCTGTAAGTGTAGGACAGAGAAGATGGCACTGGGCCATGCTGACCCTCCAAGGATCACTTTGGAATGGGATAGTTCCCTCTCTCTGTCCTGCCCCCTGCCTGGCAACAGCCCCACCTTACATTTGGGTTGCTTGTGGCTCTGATATCTGTAGCCTGATTCAGAGAAAGAATGCCCCCTTTGCCTTGTTCAATGAACTGTTATTCTATCTTCTTGTTTTAGTTTGTTAAAGTTGCTTCAATGCAATATACCAGAAATGGGTTGGCTTTTATAAAGGGGATTTATTAAGTTACAAGTTTACAGTTCTAAGGCCATAAAAGTGTCTAACCTAAGGCATCCAGAGAAAGATACCTTGACTCAAGAAAGGCCAATGGGTCCAGAACATGTCTGTCAGCTGGGAAGGCATGTGGCTGGCATCTGCTGGTCCTTTGGCTTCTGGTTTCAAACAGCTTCCCCAGGGGTGTTCTCTTTCTGCATTTCCAAATGTTTCTGTTTGTGTCATCTCTGAGTTTTTCCAAAATGGTCCCCTCTTAAAGGACTCCAGTAAGCTGATTAAGACCCACCTTAAATGGTTAGAAACACATCTCCATGGAAACCACCTAATCAAAAGGTCCCACCCACCATTGAGTGGGTCACATTTCCATGGAAACAACTTAATCAAAAGGCTCCACCCTAAACAATAGGTCTGGCCCCACAAGACTGGACCAGGACTGAAAACATCGCTTTTCTGGGGTACATAACAGCCTCAAACCAGCACAATTCTACTCAGTGCTGTGCTCATATCCTGTCCCCTGGGCATACCTTTCCACCAGCAAAATCCTACTACCTCAAGGCCCTGTGGGAATATCACCTCTCTTAGAAGCTCTCTTCAGCCTCTTACTCTCTCCCCCACCTTCTTTGGAATGGATGGTTCCCTCGTAGTTTGATTTTACAGGATCTCCCCTTGTAGGGTTGTTCGCTGTATCAGGGTCAATCTCTCATCTAGAATGAGTTTCACGAGGGCAGAGCCTGGGCTGAGTCTGCAGAGC
The DNA here is from genome assembly GCA_004026745.1 of Myrmecophaga tridactyla. Taxonomy (NCBI): domain Eukaryota; kingdom Metazoa; phylum Chordata; class Mammalia; order Pilosa; family Myrmecophagidae; genus Myrmecophaga; species Myrmecophaga tridactyla. The sequence goes on along the minus strand of PVIY010058058.1, from coordinate 5,396 downwards.
ACAGTGGTTAAAGGCTTTGGAATCTCCTAGAACTGGCTTTGGGATCTTCTAGAACTTTGCCTCACTGCAGAGTTATAGTTGTACTGCATGCATAAGTCTAGGATTTCTCTGTTCATATTCTCATTTAAAAAGAATGTTTCCTCACTAAACTTTTTATTTGAGCGTAAAGGTGGAAATTGAAAATTTCTTCCCTTTTACCAGTCCCACTGCCTGGAGATGTCTGCTCTTGAGTTTGGTACCCTTTCTTCCAGTACAAATACACAAACAGACACATTTCTTTGTTTTTCCAAAAGCAGAGTCAGGCTATGCATATGGATTCCTTTTTCTACTTTGTGCAGTGTGGCCTTGGGCCCATTTCAGGGTACACAGAATTGTCTTATTTGTTTAACATCCAGGTGTACCACAATTATTAAATATAAATCCTTTGTCGACAGATATTTGGGTTGTGCTCATCTTTTCTGGCTGTGAGCTTGCCTGTACCAAAAATATTTGCACAAAAACATAGGTATTTTTGTGGCTTAGAGTCTTAGAGATTGAGGTCCCTGGCAAATTTTATGCACTTTGGAATCTGGAGGATGTTTACAAAATTGTGTCCAAGGGGACTGAGCAGGCTTCTCTTTAAACGATGAAGGGGAATGCCCCTGCCCCACTTCCACATTTGTACTTCTCTAACACTATATGTATCAACCTTGAAAACTTGTGCCATTGTGAAAAGTGAAAAATGAGATCCCAATGCTGTCTTGATTTACATTTTCTTCAATATTAGTAAAATTGATTATTTGTTCATGTGTTTATTGCCACTACAATGGCCTGTTCATGTGCTTCATTTCTTATTATTTGAGGCTACTAGTCTCTTCCTATTGATTTCTAAGAGCTCTTCCTATCTGGGTAAATTAGATATTTGTCAGAGGAATACAAAATGATTTCCCCAGGTCTTCTTTTCATCTATTCTATGGATTCTTTTTTGTTGTTGTTGTTAAAACGATGCAATTTTTGTATTTAAATACTTGGTTATATCTCGGGTTTCTCTGTGTTGTGAAAAAGGGGCATCAGCTCTGGAATGAGACCTGAATTTCAGCAGAGGCTATGCAGCTTAGTCTGGAGCCTTGGATGAGTCCCCAAACTTCGCTGAGCTTTAGTGTCTTCATCTGTTACTTAGGAGCCATGCTGGGAATAAATGACACAATTGCACAGAGTCGGGATTGACAAAAATGGGTGGAACTCACAGAGAACTACCCCTGGGAGCTGGAGGTAGGCTCTCAGATCCAATGCCACTCCACCCACCCTCCCGAGGGCCTTCTCTAACCCTCCTCCTTGGTCTGGGGAATTGATTCCTCTAACTGCACCCCGCTCCTTTTCTGCTGGGAAAAGCCAGGGGCCAAGATTTCGGCTGGTTCCTCCCTGATTAACTTGGCACATGGAAAGAGAAGGCATTCCTGAGTCAAATGAGGAGTCACTGCTCGGCCAGGCCCTCTGACCACCTGTCAGAGTCCACCCCAGCCTTCACCTGCTTACATTCTTGAAACTTGCTGAAACTCATTTCAGCCTTGGATCAATTTGCTAGATTTTCATTTAGTTTTCAAGTTGTTCATTCCCTCTTTTGCTCAGACTAGTAATTTCAGTGGCTGTGTTATAATTTCGAGATGTTGCTTCAGAAGCATTACAAAGCATTAAAGTACATTTAGCACTGAATTGTCACTTAAAATTATTGCAGGAAATTAGGGCTTTCTGAATCCAAAATGTGACAAGAGATGGAGAACACAGCTTCTATTATGACTAAATGGGGACAAAGAGTATAGATGTGTTAAGTACACAACCAGTTCTTGGGGGGGGGCACCAGCAGTCAGCGTGTTGGGGACTGGGGAGGGGCCTGGCAGGAGGGGTGTGCAGAGCCCCCTTTCTCATCTGAATGGGCACAATCGGGGATTTTCTTGTCATCCCTCTACTCCACCATCTTCAGTATTCCCCTCACCATGATCTCTATCTTCATTTAATGTCCAGTTGCTAGAGGCCTCCACAGGATGGCAGGGGCATTTGGAAGGTGGGAGGGAGATGAGGGCCTGGGCGCCCCCGGGACCTACTGCATTTGGGGTGCGAGGGGAGCCAGCCCTAGCGTCTTTCTCGGTTTGAGGTTGAAATCTGGGAAGGTGGTGGTGGAGGCATGACTGAGGAGTGGCGTAGGTGCTGCAGAGGCGGGACGGGGCCATCCGGCCTGGGAACTGGTCTTGGACCTGCAGGCCTGCGCGCAGCAATGCGTCCCGCCCTCTGCAGAGAGACTGTGGCTCTGTGCCCCCACTATCTGGTGCTCCCACGTGCCGTGTTTCTGATTTCAGTTCTGTGGCTGAGCACATTTTCTCCAAGACATGAGGACATGAGGTGAGCTCTGCAGAGGATGAGGTCACCGAGGGCACCTGCAGACCCTCTTGTGTGCCTGGTCTCAGGGTCAAGACCCAACTTTGGGTGGCATCAGGCCACTGGCATCCTCAGCAGCCAGAGGTGGTCCCAGAAATTTCAGGCACTGAAGGGAATGACTGTGAAATCCAGTGAAAAGTCTGACAACTGTGGGCAGTGTCCCTTAGCAGGCTTGTTTGGATCTTGGCTGTGGTGAGATGGAGCATTAGAGATGGTGGGCAGCATTAGAGATGAGGCCAATGAGCTAAGAAATCAAGCAACAGCGGCCTCCAGGTTCAAGCCAGATTTGCCTACTGTTGCTCTGTGTCTTTTGCTGCATGCTGTTCCCTCGAATGGGGTGCCTTATGTAAGGACTTGTCACTTAGAGCTCTGTACCTCTGTAACACATCTAGAGGCAACACCTTGTGGGAGGGAAGGTAGTCCTCTGGCTGGTGAAGGTTGCACCTACCTTCCCTTTCTCTGGCCTGGGTCGTTGGGGGATTTGGTTCCAGAGCTCCTGGTGTCCTCTCCCTGCTCCGTGGGGAGTGACCTTCCTGGCTGGGTGTTCTTTTCCTACTCTCCCTCTTCTCAACTATACTTCAGGACTGCCTCCCGGCACTCCCCTACCACCAACATGAAGCCTGCTCACTTCTCTCTTTGCTATGTACCATGTATTTTGCCCTTCTGGATACTAATCTGATAAATCCACTGGTGCCAATAGCAGATGGTTACCCCGAGCTCCTTAGCTGGGGCTGTCAAGGTTCTATTGGCCTGAGTCTACTTGCATCAGGCACCTAGGATGCACTTGTTAAGAAAGCAGATTCCTGGGTAGTGCGATGGTGGCGCAGCAGGTAGAAGTCTCACCTGTCATGCTGGAGACCCGAGTTTGATTCCTGGTGTCTGCCCATGAGACAAAAAAAAAAAAAAAGGAGATTCCTGAGTTGCTTATTGAATAAGAATCTCTGGGGTGGGAACTAGGAATCTGTGTTTTTAATAACCTTCCTAGGAGATTTTTATTTGCACTGAAGATTATGGTAAATACTACTCTGACCATTCATTGTTCTCATATGACACCTCCTTTGCTCTATTCAGTCCTGTGAAGATGGGGTGGGTGGTATAGTTTCCAGGTTGTAGAGGAGGACGTTAGATGCAGAGAGGTGAGGAAGGGGCCCTTGGGTGCTACTTTGAGAAGGGTGAGAAGAGCTTTGAGTGGACCCTAGTACTCTTCAAAGATCCTGTTTTGATGAGGGCAAATTCAATCAGGGTGGGCTGTAATTTATATGACTGGAGTCCTTGTAAGCAAAGCAAGTTCTGATGTAGTCAGAAGAAGCCAGCAGTCAGAGGAAGCCACAGGGGGAGACTAAGTACATAGATCTCCATGTAACAGAGGCAGAAATTCAAGCCAAGGAACTCCAAGGATTGTAGCAAGCGAGCACCAGACTCTGGAAGAAAGCATGACCTGTTGAGACCTTGATTTTGGACTTTCAGTTGGCCAAGCTATACAACAATATATTCCTGTTCTTTAAGCCAACCGGTCTGTGGCATATGCAGTTGCAGCCCTGGCAAGCTAGGACATCCATATTCCAACCTTACTGTGAGGATTGAATTTGTAAAGCCCCAAACTGAGCCTTGGACAAGTCAATCCATCATAGCCTTTTGGTTCCTTCCTCCTAAATAAGAAGGCTCCCTGTCTGTTTCCAGCCCCTTCCGTGGGGTGAGTGCTGGGTGATAGAGAGGTTCTGTCACCAAACTCGGGCTAGAGATGAAAAGAATATCATTGAGATGGGTCCTCCCACCCAACTCTGCCTAGGTCATCCTGCCCCTACTGATACCCCTGGGGAGGGGCAGTGGGGAAATGGATCCTGGGCTAGAGTAGGTCCTTTGAGAGGCTTACTCAACCACCCAGAGAGGTAGTAGATGCCTATTTGATGGAAGAGAAACCTCAGCATAGAGAGTTTAAGTGACCTAGCCAAGGCCACAGAGATAGAAGAACCCAGCACCCTTGACTCCAGGCTCCAGTTGCTTCTAGAAAATCCTGAAGGAGGAAAAGTGTAAAGAAGGGGTAGTATGAGAGGGGAGAGTTGGGAGAAGACAAAGGGAGGGCAGTAAAGTTGCATGGGTACCTCCTTAAAAGGCAGGGACAATGTTAAAGCTTACAAAGGATATTCAGCTATTCTTTCCACACCTTCCCCCACTTCTGCCCTTCCCAGAAAGGAAGGCAAAATGGTTCAGAAGACAGAGTCTTGGTCTAGAAATCGGAGGGTGGGGCTGATAAGCTGTGTGGTTTTGGGAAAGCTTTTTTAACCTCTCTGGACTTTCCTTCCCTCATTCCAAAATGAGAAAGTTGGGACAGATGATGTCTGCTGTTCTTTCTAGCTCTTAAAAATTTCTGTGATTATTCAAGCAAAACTCTGGGAGCACTGGCTACTGCAATTACTTTGAGATGGAGACACCAGCAGAATTGCCTTGGGATGTGGGCTTGCTCCTGTCTTCTTCTTATTTTCTTCCTTTTTTTTTCCCTTTGGCTGGGGAAGTTCTGGAATGATGAGAAGACAGAAGCAGCCTGGTAGCTGAGGCCAGTATTGAGGAACACTGCCTGCCCTCCACCCCACCATCTACCTCCCTCACTTCCACCCATGCCAGCCCTAGCATCTCCCACCTCCTAGAAAATTGCTTAATTTATATCTCAAAAACCATTATTCAAGGAGGGCAAGAATAACCAGGGTGACCACGACATTTATTGTCCAGACTGACATGTTTTCTTAAAAAACATTTTTGAACATCTTATTGAGATATAGCATGCATATTGAAAACTGCTCATTTTATAAATTTACAGCTTGATGAACACATTCACATAACACTGTTCAGAAACAGAGCCTTAATAGTGTCCCAGAAGCCATCCCTTGACCTCTTTCACTTATTCTCCCCACCCCGAGGATAACAATTATCTTGACTTCTAATACCTCTCTCTCTCTCTCTCTCTCTCTCTCTCTCTCTCTCTCTCT